>MJUU01055260.1:71765-87392 GCA_002080025.1 Modiolus philippinarum | reverse complement strand
TAAGAAACAGAGTAAAAACAATAAGTCACCAAACTTCGTTTGGGTGACCTAATAATAGAGAAACAGACAAAAAACAATATGTCGTACCGACTACGTCTGGGGCGACATAAAAAGATTTGCAATTGCAAGCAATAGCTGATGTCGCCCCAGACGTCCAAGTCGATGATTCCATCTTCCTGGTAGTGTCAAAATCTACCTAGAAATCAATTTTCGTTGAAATCAGACAATGTTGAAATTTTGAGATATTTTGGCGTCCATCTTGAATGCGGCGGACATTTTGCAAAATTTTTTCGCAAAAATTCCTTCCTCTCATCTTATTTAACATTTATACAAATTATGAACAAATTCTGCATTTCAGTTCCTGATTTATTGAATCTGCAATATTTTGACGTAAAATGACGGTCATCTTGAAAATGGCAGCCATTGTGAAAATTTTTGTAAGTGCATGCACATTTTCTCATGGTTGTTCAACTTTGTGCCAAGTATGAAAGAATTCTGTTCAGGCATTTTTGAGAACTAAGCCGGACAAAAATCATTGGAAGAAAATAAAAGAGAAAAGCAATAACAATACTAGATTTGCAATTGCAAGCAATAGCTGATGTCGCCCCTAGCAGCCAATTCGATGATTCCATCTTGTTCGCGACATCAAAATCTACCTAGAAATCAATTTTCGTTGAAATTTGAAATTTTGACGTATGTTGGCGGCCATCTTGGAAATGGCGGCCATTTGGAAAAAAAATTTTCGCATCAATTCCTTCTTCTCATCTTATTGAAGATTAAACAAAATATGATCAGGCTCTTCAAAGCAGTACCTGAGATATTGAATCTTCAATTTTTTTTAGGTCTTCGAGGTAAAATGGCAGCCATCTTGGAAATGGCGGCCATTTTGAAAAAAAATTTGGTTACATGCACAACTTCATTAGGTGATCCAACTTTGTGCCAAGTATGAATGAATTATGTTAAGGCATCATTGAGAACTTGTGCGGACAAAAAAAGGTGGAAGAAAGAAAGAAAGCGTAATAATAAAAATTTATAACTGTATCAGGATAAAGATAAAAAAGTCTCCCAAACGAACTCCCAAATCAGAAATCCGGGCTAAAAAGCACTTCCACAACCGTAAGCAACCTGTATGCCGATTTTCAATCAATTCTGAGCACTTTCAATTTTCCCCCCGTTTTCCTGTTTCCATGGCAAAGGTTGCCATTCCGATGTCTTGGAGTCCAGAAACCAATTCCTCATGTCTTAAACAACCTTCCTATAAATTTTCATCCAATTCTGAGCACTTTGATTTTCCCGCCTTTTTTGCCGTTTCCATGGCAACGGGTGCTATTTTGAAGTCTTGGACACCGGAAACCTATTCCCCATGTCCTACGCAACCTTCCTGTAAATTTTCATCCAATTCGGATCACTTTGATTTTCCCGCCTTTTTTGCCGTTTCCATGGCTACCGGTGCCATTTTGAAAATCCCAAGACCGGCTTGCAAATCTTCACATGGGGGTCCATCAACCCATGAAGTTTGGTCAAGATCCGAGCAGTAGTCTCTGAGAAAATGCGTGGACAAATTTTGAGGCGGAAAGACAAGAAGAAGAACAAGAAGAATAATAAGAATTGAGTAAAAACAATAAGTCTCGCCAACAAAGAAACGGACCAAAAAAAAAACAATATGCATCAATTCCTTCTTCTCATCTTTTTGAACATTTACACAAAATATGATTAGGCTCTTCAAAGCAGTACCTGAGATATTGAATCCTCAATTTTTTTCGGTTTTCGAGGTAAAATGGCAGCCATCTCGGAAATGGTGGCCATTTTGAAAAAAAATTTGATTGCATGCAAAACTTCATAAGGTGATCCAACTTTGTGCCAAGTATGAATGAATTATGTTAAGGCATCATTGAGAACTTGTGCGGACAAAAAGAGGTGGAAGAAAGAAAGAAAGCGTAATAATAATAACAAAGAAACGGACCAAAAACAATATGCATCAATTCCGTCTTCTCATCTTATTGAACATTTACACAAAATATGATCAGGCTCTTTAAATCAGTACCTGAGATATTGAATCCTCAATTTTTTTAGGTCTTCGAGGTAAAATGGCAGCCATCTTGGAAATGGCGGCCATTTTGAAAAAAATATTTGGTTGCATGCACAACTTCATAAGGTGATCAAACTTTGTGCCAAGTATGAATGAATTATGTTAAGGTATCATTGAGAACTTGTGCGGACAAAAAGAGGTGGAAGAGAGAAAGAAAGCGTAATAATAATAACAAAGAAACGGACCATAAACAATATGTCGTCCTGACTACGTCTGGGGCGACATAACTAGACTTACAATTGCAAGCAATAGCTGATGTCGCCCCTCGCAGCCAATTTGATGCTTCCATCTTGTTCGCAGCGTCATAATTTACCTAGAAATAATTTTTCGTTGAAATCCGACAAAGTTGAAATTTTTACGTATTTTGGCGACCATCTTGGAATAGTCGGCCATTTTGATTTTTTTTCTTTTTTTTTGCATGTCCATCTTCTTATGGTAATTCAATTTTCTGCCAAATATGAATGAAATCTGCCATGGCACGTTTGAGATTTTATCATTTTCATTGAAATCCAACAAAATTTAAACGTTGACGTAACATAGCAGCCATCTTCGAAATGGCAACCATTTTGATTTTTTTTTTCTGCATGCACATCTCCTTCAGGTGATTCAACTTTTTGCCAAATATGAATATGTTCTGTTGAAGCATCTCTGAGAACTCGCATGGACAAAAATAGGTGGAAGAAAGAATAATAAAAATAACGAGTGATGATATGTTTGCACACAAGTCACCCAAACCAGATTCCATGCTCAATAACTCTTTTAAAAATTGCTGTGTTTATATTTATCACAAATGATTGTAATAATGTGTTCTGAAATATTATTTTCATTTCTTATTCTTAAACTCATCATTTTTTCGTCTATCAGTGCTATTAGTGCTTTGATTCACAGGTCAAAATATTTCTGGATTGCATCAGAAAGAAAGTTGTGTCATAATGTTTTCATTATTGATTCATCGATGAAACTAACATTCCAAGTTTAATATGTATATTCATTGATTCATTGATGAAACCAACATTCCAAGCTTAATATGTATATTTATTGATACTTTAACATGAAATAAAGTTATGCGGGTGTGACCTTGACCTCTTTTTGAAGATCCTGTCTTCCTGAACATTTTATATGTTGAATGTCTTTTTGTATCTTCAATGGTATTTGAGCTTTAAGCAAAAAACCCAAAAATCGGACATCAAAATCGGTTTTTGGTCCATAGGTCCAAAACAGTTGGTCCAGTAATTTTGGACCCAATGTAACAAATGTAGATCTGAATAAGACACACATTTTTGCAATTACATGTTATCAACTATCTATTACGGTTTATAAGTTAATCCAATGATAATGTCTAGGGTCAAAGTTCAAAGTGACCAATGACCTTTGACCTTTGCCTTTTTAAATGTATATCACCTAAGTTGAATGAAAAAGGTTTCAGGTTTCTATCTCTTTCCGTTTACGAGAAAAAGCATGTTTAAAGATATGATGAAATTTTCAAGGGCATAACTCATGAATGGTTCACCGTAGAGTTTCGGTCCAAATATCCGTCATGACCAAACAAACATTTTTGTCATCATATTTAATCAGCTATATCTTATGGTTTCTGAGTTATACCAATAAGAAGGTTTGAGGTCAAAGTTCAAAGTGACCAATTACAGTGGTCATTTTGGAAAGTCCCAGACCTTTGTACACATCTTGGGGTTGGTATCTACAATGGTCCCAAGTTTCATAAAGTTTGGTCTACCCATCTCTGAGAAAATGTTTGGACAATGTTCGTAAAATCATTGAGGAATAATAATAACGAGTGATGATATGTTTGCTTGCAAACACAAGTCACCCAAACCAGATTCCATAGTCAATTGCTCTTTAAAAATGCTGTGTTGTATATTTACCACCAATGATTGTAATAATTTGTTCTGAAATATTTATTTATTCCTCATGTAAGAATTAGTTTCTGAAGCTCATTAAGTTTTCGTGTATCAGTGCTTTGATTCACAAGTCAAATTAACCTGGATTGCATCAGAAAGTTGCCTCAAAGTGTTTTTATTATTGGTTAATCTATGAAACCAACATCCCAAGCTTAATTGTGTATTTATTGATACTTTAACATGAAATATAGTGTGGGGTGTGACCTTGACCTTTGGCCTTAACCACATTTTGAAGGTCCCGTCTACCTGAACATTTTGTATGTTGAATGTCTTTTTTGTATCTTTAATGCTATTTGAGTTATAAGCAAAAACCCAAATTCGGACTTACAAAATCGGTTTTGGTCCATAGGCCCAAAACGGTTAGTTGGACCCAATATAAAAAATGTAGATCTCAACAAGACAAACATTTTTCCCATTACATTTAATCAGTTATCTATTACTGAGATAATCCAATAAAAAGGTCTGGGGTCAAAGTTCAAAGTGACCAATGACCTTTGAACTAGACATTTTAAATGTAACACATATCAGCTAAGTTGAATGGAAAAGGTTCCAGGTTTCTATCTCTTACCGTTTTCGAGAAAAAACATGTTTAAAGATATGGCGAAATTTGCAAGGGGCATAACTCACGAACGGTTCATCATAGAGTTTCAGTCCAAATGTAACAAAAGTCCGTCAGGACCTAACAAAACATTTTTGTCATTACATGTTATCGGCTATCTGTTACGCTTTTCGAGATAATCCAATCACAAGGTTAAAGGTCAAAGTTCAAAGTGACCAGTGACGGTGGTCATTTCGGAAATTCTGAGACCACTGTCCACATCTTGGGCTTGATATCTACAATGGTGCCAAGTTTCATTGAGTTTGGACAAACTATCTTTGAGAAAATGGGTGGACAAGATTAGAATCATTGAGAAATAATAACAAAAAATAACGAGTGATAATGTGTTTGCAAGCAAACACAGAAGTCGCCCAATCAGAATTAATTCTTTAATGTTCTTTGAAAGAAAAATCAGTCCTCGATTTAAGAATAATGGATTTAAAATCAACGTGATTTTGTCCATCATTGATATTGGTAGTTATGATTAACCTATACACACTTAGTGATACATCAGAAAAATCATTCCTGTTTTTATATTATGAAGCAAGGCCTCTATGGTGTGTAATTATATCAAAATTTTAAATTACATTGAAATATATATCAGTTTCATTGAATTTTGACCACCCATTTTTGAGAAAACCATTACATGAATTGTTCAAAAACAATTTCTAGGTCTTTCCCGGAAGTTGCGTCATTATATTCTCATCATTGATCAACAATTTAAGCTTAATATGTACATTTATTGATACTTTTATGTGAAATAAAAGTTTTTGCCATGACCTTGAACTTTGACCTTGACCTCCTTTTGAAGTTTACATCTTCCTTAACATTTTTTGTATTGCATGTCTCTTTGTATCTTCAGTGGTATTTGAGCTATAAGCAAAAAACCCGAAATCAGACATCATAAACCGGGTTTGGTCCATAGGCCCAAAAGGGTTGGTCCAATATTTTTGGACCCAATGTAACAAATGTAGATCTTAACAAGATACACATTTTGCCTTTACATGTTATCAGCCATCTATTATAGTTTATGAGATAATCCAATGACAACATCAAGGGTCAAAGTTCAAAGTGACCAATGACCTTTGACCTTGGCATTTTTAAATGTAACACATATCACCTAAGATGAATGGAAAAGGTTTCAGGTTTCTATCTCTTACCGTTTTCGAGAAAAACATACTTAAAAGATATNATGAATTTTCAAGGGACATAACGGTTGACCATAGAGATTCGGTCCAAACGTAACAAATGTCGGTCAAAACCTAACTAACATTCTTGTCATACATTGTATTAGCTATCTGTTACAGTTTCCGAGTTAATCCAATAATAAGATTTGGGGTCAAAGTTCAAAGTGACCAATGATGGTGGTCATTTGGAAAATTTCAACACCCAAGTGCACATCTTTGGGTGGTGATCTATCTACCTGTGAAGTTTGATTATGATTGGGCTAGTGATCTCTGAGAATTAGGTTGGACAAGATGATTTTTGAGGCGGAATAATAATAATAAGAAGAATAATAAGAAACGGTGCAAACACATGAAGTCGCCAAACTTTGTTTGGGCGACTTAATAATAATGAAGAATAAAAAGAAGAAACAATACAATAACAATTTGTCGCCCCGACTTAGTCGGGGGCGACATAATAATGAATAATAGAGAAACGGACAAAGAACAATATGTCGTCCCGACTGCGTGTGGGGCGGCATAATAACTAGATTTCGCCCCGGCAGCCAATTCGATAATCCCATCCTGTTCGCAAAATTCCTTCTTTTTTATCAGAAAACCTGATTTTTCAAAAGAATTAGTTTCTGGTTTTGTTTCCATGGCAACAAAATGCTCTTTTGTCCTTTAAACCCAATTTCGGACCTCTTTCAAAAGAAAATTTGGGCAGGGATTCCCCTTATAATCCCCATATGTGATATGTATTGCTGTAAAATATAATCATTAGCATAAACTATCATTTTCTAAAAATTTCCATTTTTTGTTTGGTTTCCATGACAAATGAAATTACTTTGAAAGTTCCAATGCTGAAGAACCCTTTCTAAAAAAAACACCTTTCCTATGGAGTTTCATGAAGGTAGTATTAAAAGTTTTTGAGATGCAGTGAGAAATAGGGTGAAAAATATCCAAAATTTCATTTTCCCATCGGGTTAACATTGCAGACCCCACCCCTTTTGAACCCCCAAATGTACCCTAAATAAACCCCATTTTCATTTTTTGTTTGTTTTAGGCACAACCAGATATATGGGGCCAACATCATACAAAGTTTCAAAGTTCTATGTCAAATGGTCTCCGAGATCTGGTTCGGACAAGTTCATCCGGACGAGAATAAAGAAAGAAAAAAGCGATATAATAATAAAAATTCATAACTGTATCAGGATGCTGATACAAAAGTCTCCCAACCGAACTCCCTAATTAGAAATCAAGGCTACAAATCACTTCCACACCTTGTTGGAAACCTGTCTGTAGAGTTTCATTCATTCTGAGCACTTTCATTTTTCCCGCCTTTTTTCTGTTTCTATGGCAACGGATATCATTTTGAAGTCTTGAACACAGGAAACCTTTTCTCCAAGTTCTTAGCAGCCTTCCTCTACATTTTCATCCAATTCTGAGCACTCTGATTTTCCCGCCTTTTTGTCGTTTCCATGGCAACCGATGCCATTTTGAAAATTCCAAGACCCGTTTGCACCCTTCGGGATAAGGATTCATCTTCATGTGAAATTTGGTTAAGATGCGACCAATAGTTTCCCAGAAAATGGTCGGACAAATTTCAAGGCGGAAAGAGAAGAAGGACAAGAGACAAGAAAAACAAGTGATAATGTGTTTGCAAGCAAACACAGAAGTATCCCAACCAGAATTAACTCTTTAATGTTCTCTAAATGAACAATGCGTTTTAAGAATTAAGGACTTAAAACTCATGATTCTTTCTATCAGTGATATCAGTATTTTTAATTAACCTGTACACAGTTTGTGGTTGCATTAGAAAAATCATTTCTATTTATGAAGTAAGGCACTTCCTGTATTGTGTGTAATTATATCAAAATTTCAAATTACATTGAAATACATATCAGTTCCATTGAGTTTTGACCACCCATTTTTGAGGAAACTATTACGTCAATTGTTCAAAAACAATTTCCAGGTCTTTCTCAAATGTTGCGTAATAATATTCTCATCATTGATCAACAGTTTAAGCTTAATATGTACATTTATTGATTCTTTTATGTGAAATAAAGTTTTTGGCCATTACCTTGAACTTTGACCTTGACTTTCTTTTGAAGGTCACATCATCCTTAACATTTTTTGTATTGAATGTCTCTTTGTATCTTCAATGGTATTTGAGCTATAAGCAAAAAACCCGAAATCAGACATCAAAAATCAGATTTTGGTCCACAGGCCAAAAACGGTTGGTCCAATAATTTTGGACCCATGTAACAAATTTTTGCCATTACATGTTATCAGCTATCTATTATAGTTTATGAGTTTATCCAGTGACAAGATCAAGGGTCAAAGTTCAAAGTGACCAATGACTTTTGACATTGGCATTTTTAAATGTAACACATATCACCTAAGATGAATGGAAGAGGTTTCAGGTTTCTATCTCTTACCGTTTTCGAGAAAAACCTACTTAAAAGATATGATGAAATTTTCAAGGGCCAAAACTCCTGAACGGTTGACCATAGAGTTTCGGTCTAAATGTAAAATGTCGGGCATGACCTCACTAACATCTTTGTCATTACATTGTATTAGCTATCTGTTACAGTTTCCGAGTTAATCCGATAATAAGATTTGGGGTCAAAGTTCAAAGTGACCAATGATGGTGGTCATTTGGAAAATTTCAATACCCAAGTGCACATCTTTGGGTGTTGATCTATCTACTTGTGAAGTTTGATTGTGATTGGACAAGTGGTCTCTGAAAATTTTGTTGGACAAGATGATTTTAGAGGCTAAGAGGCGGAAAAATAATGATAATAAGAAACAGAGTAAAAACAATAAGTCACCAAACTTCGTTTGGGTGACTTAATAATAAGAAACAGAGTAAACACAATAAGTCACCAAACTTCGTTTGGGTGACTAAATGATAACAAAGAAACGGACCAATAACAATATGTCGTCCCGACTACGTCTGGGGCGACATAACTAGATTTGCAATTGCAAGCAATAGCTGATGTCGCCCCTGGTAGCCAATTCGATGCTTCCATCTTGTTTGCAGCGTCAAAATCTATGTAGAAATCACTTTTGGTTGAAATCGGACAAAGTTGAAATTTTTACGTATTTTGGGCGGCCATCTTGGAAATGGCAGCCATTTTGAAAAAATTCTTCTCGTAAATTCCTTACTCTTTTCTTATTGAACATTAATGCAAAATATGTAGAAATTCTGCAAAGCAGTTCTTGAGATACTGAATCCTCAATTTTTTAACGTAAAATGGCGGCCATCTTAGAAATGCCAGCCATTTTGAAAAAATTCTTCTCGTAATTTTCTTACTCTCATCTTATTGAACATTAATTCAAAATATGAAGAAATTCGTCATAGCAGTTCCTGAGATATTGAATCCTCAATATTTTAACGTAAAATGGCGGCCATCTTGGAAATGGCGTCCATTTTGAAAATTTTTGCCGGTGCATGCACATCTTCACATGGTGGTCTAACTTTGTACCAAGTATGAATGAATTCTGACCAAGCATCTTTTAGAACGAAGCCGGACAAAAATCATTGAAGAAAAAAAGCGGAATAATAATAGAGAAATACACAAAGAACAATATGTCGTCCCGACTACTCTAGGGCGACATAACTAGATTTGCAATTGCAAGCAATAGCTGATGTCGCCCCTGGCAGCCAACTCGATGCTCCCATCTTGTTCGCACCATCAATATCTACCTAGAAATGAATTTTCTTTGAAATCGGACGAAATTTTGACGTATTTTGGCAGCCATCTTGGAAATACTCGGCCATTTATTTGAGTTCAGTTTCCATGGCAACGGCAAAAATGTGTTCTACTATTTGTATACACCCTTCCTGTGAACTTTCGTTCAATTTGGAGCACTTTTGATTTTCCCGCCTTTTTTCCGTTTCCATGGCAACAGCGGCCATTTTGAAAAATTCCAGACCCAAGCGCAACCCGTAGGATGAGTATCCATCATCCTGTGAAGTTTTATAAAGATTGGACCAATATTCTTCGAGAAAACTTCCGGACAAGTTCAGTGGAGCAGAAGAGGGAATAATAATAATAAGAATAATAACTAGATTTGCAATTGCAAGCAATAGCTGATGTCGCCCCTGGTAGCCAATTCGATGGTTCCAGCTTGTTCGCAGCCTCAAAATCTATCAAGAAATCAATTTTCGTTGAAATCTGACAAAGTTTAAATTTTTTCTCTAAAAAGCCTGGACAAGAATCATAGGGAGAACAATAATAATAGTAACTAGATTTGCAATTGCAAGCAATAGCTGATGTCGCCCCAGACGTCCAAGTCGATGATTCCATCTTGTTTGTAGTGTCAAAATCTACCTAGAAATCAAATTTCGTTGAAATCGGACAATGTTGAAATTTTGACGTATTTTGGCGGCCATCTTGAATATGGCGGACATTTTGCAAAATTTTTTCTCATGAATTCACTCCTCTCATCTTTTTAAACATTCATACAAAATATGAACAAATTCTGCCATTCAGTTCCTGATTAATTGAATCCTCATTATTTTGACGTAAAATGGCGGCCATCTTGAAAATGGCATCCACTTTGAAAATTTTTGTTAGCGCATGCAAATTTTCTCATGGTTGTTCAACTTTGTGCCACGTTTGAATGAATTCTGTCCAGGCATCTTTGAAAACGAAGCCGGACAAAAATCATTGGAAGAAAATAAAAGAGAAAAGCAATAACAATACTAGACTTGCAATTGCAAGCAATAGCTGATGTCGCCCCTGGCAGCCAATTCGATGATTCCATCTTGTTCGCAGCGTCAAAATCTACCTAGAAATCAATTTTCGTTGAAATCGGACAAAGTTGAAATATTGACGTATTTTGGCGGCCTTCTTGGAAATGGCGGCCATTTGGAAATTTTTTTTTTGCATAAATTCCTTCCGATCATCTTATTGAACATTTACACAAAATATGATAAGAATCTGCAAAGCAGTACCTGAGATATTGAATCCTCAATTTTTATTTAGGTGTTTGACGTATAATGGCAGCCATCTTGAAAATGGCGGCCATTTTGAAAAAAATTTTGGTAGCATGCACAACTTCATAAGGTGATCCAACTTTGTGCCAAGTATGAATGAATTATGTCCAGGCATATTTGAGAACTTGCGCGGATAAAAAGAGGAGGAAGAAAGAAAGAAAGCGTAATAATAATAATAATAATAACAAAGAAACGGACCAAAAACAATATGTCGTCCCGACTACGTCTAGGGCGACATAACTAGAATTGCAATTGCAAGCAATAGCAAGCAATAGCTGATGTCCCCCCTGACAGCCAATTTGATAATCCAACTTGTTCTCAGCGCAAAAATCTACCAAGAAATCAATTTTCGTTTACATCGGACAAATTGAAATTTGACAGATTTTGACGGCCATCTTGGAAATGTCGGCCATTTTGATTTTTTTTTTTTTGCTGCTTGTCTATCTTCTCATGGTGATTCAACTTTCTGCCAACTATGAATAAAATCTGCCACGGCATGTTTGAGATTTCATCATTTTCATTGAAATATGACAAATTTTAAATGTTGACGCAACTTGGTAGCCATCTTGGAAATGGCCGCCATTTTGAAAATTTTTTTTGCATGCACTTTTCCGAAAGGTGATTCAACTATATACCAAATATGAGTATGTTCTGTTAAAGCATCTCTGAGAATTCGCATGGACAAAAATAGGTGGAAGAAAGAATAATAAAAATAATAATAACAAAGAAACGGACCAATAACAATATGTCGTCCTGACTACCACTTTATGGTTACCGCGCCGGTAGCCGGGAGTTTGGATTGGTCCAACATGGCGACTTTTACCTGACAATTGTGTTCAACCGATGAGATATTTCTATTTTGCACGACAATTATCATGTTTTTTTTTATAAAACCTGTTTATAAAGTGAAGTCTAACAAACTAGTAGATCGTTGTTGCGTGTTTTGTTTTGTTATCGAAGCATTTTTATCGGCCAAGTTGTCCAAAAAAGTGGTGTCTGTGATTGAAACTAAAAGAAAATGACATTTTAACGCTATATAACATAATTTAACCATTCGTTTAATAAATTATAAAGTTAATACGCATATCTAGTTTACTTACTTATGTTATGGAAAATGTAAGATTCCTTTAACTTCGCTTAATCCAACTGAATGAACGCGTATGTCTGCTGTCATAATCAAAACATGTAACGGTTTGGAATTCGTGTATATTACAGTTTGAATGAAATTAAGAATATTAGTTTTCCGGTTTGGATAAAACAAAACACTTGCTGTGTATGTTTATATAAAAGTATATCCCTCGGAACCTGATTCTCGATAAGTACAGGTTTGTTCGAAATATTGACCGAATGTTTTCTTACAGTAGAATCCATAGTCCGGCTTGCAGCCATGTTGGGCGTGATGCATAACTTTTGTTTAAAAGAAACAACCAAAGGACTATTGTGGCTTAGTTTTGTAGCAATTGGTCAACTGGACCCAGAAGAAAAACTCTTTGAAATGTTGTGTATTTCAGTGTTTAACTAAAACTCCCACTTGCGGCTGTCTTGATAAAGGTGTGAACCTGTTGGAAAATATTTCTGAAAGAGTCTATGACTATTATGACTGTTTGGTTCCTTTGAGCCCATGCAGTGATGTGCGAAGAGAAGATCTCTGAAACAACGGCAGTAGAATACCGAAGGAACAAGATAAAAATCGGTCACATTTGTCGAAGAGTTGAGAAAAAAATATTTTTAACAAGCTTGGCTATAACTCTCACGCTGAGTTCAAGTGTAGTTTTCTGAATTTGAATTTCAATAGGGTAAATGTTAAATTTTATCCAACCTCTGCAAAAAATTCAGTTCTTTTCATTTGCTATAAAATGTGCTTTCCAATTATTGTACCTCTTCCTCGAAATCACGTGATTCGCTATATGCCCAGATTCTTTTAATCCTACATCCAGCGAGTCCGTCAGTAGAAACTCAATAATTCATATCGGGCGAGTACTGTTATATACAGGGTAAGTTGAAAAAAGGTATCAACGTTCTTAGCGTAACTTAAAGACTGGATTTAAGGTTTAGGTGTGAATTATATGCAAAACAGATATAAAATAAAAAAGGATAACAGGAAACGCCTACAATGGCTGAAAATCACAGTCGTATACCAACATGTACCAGGGAACTTCAGAAGAAAAGATGTTCATAAGAGCCTGCAACGCTTATCTGGACCTTGACTAACAAAGAAAGTCTATATTAAAGGGACAAAAGTTATCAAACTATTACTAGTATTCCAATATGCCCGGTTGTTTAAAAAGAAAGTGTTTAAAAGGGTTCAATGCTAAACTATAGTAGTTAATAACAAATTCTCCCGTCTGGTTTACATGATTTTTAAAAACGTGTTTTTAAAAATCATGTAAACCAGACGGGAGAATTTGTTATTAACTACTCTCCCGTCTGGGTTGCATGTTTTTTAAAAACACGTTTTTTCTACAACGGTTGAAACTCTGCTTAAACAGTCTAGAAGTTAAAAGTAGTACACAATAAATAAATCCGTAGGTTTTTGGAACACGTTTTCTGTTTCTACAACGGTTGAAACTCTGCTTAAACAATCTCGAAGTTAAAAATTAGGTTTTACTCACGTTTTGTTTTTCTACGAAGCTTGCGACTCCGTCTTAAGCATTTTAGTAGTATAACAAAAAACTTATAAGTTTTACTCATTCTCCAACGCTCAAGACTCTGTTTTAACCTGTCCAAAGCACGACTTATAAACTCTGTCATATTTTTATATAAGAAAGAAAATAATAATCTAGTAAGAAAAAATGTTTAAAGGAACACAGTTCTGCGATCGGTTTGAGTATTGTAACTTTTTACTAGAAACTCCCATAAGAACCCCCCCAAATGGACAAGCACAAGTCAAAACGGATTACAAATTAAGCATAAATGATAGGGCTTCGTTTTATGACTGGTACAATGGGTATTTTTTGATCAAGTTCAAAGTAGATAAACTAGCTGACGGAACAGCACCAGATAATGACACAGTATCTGTTATTTCAGATGTAACCAATTTTCTCACTCAAATGACAGTCAGACAAAATGGAAAAATAGTGTACAACTGCAACAACCTATCACTTGCAAATCACGTCAAATCACTACTCACACTTTCAGACGGATATGTGAGTAGTCTAGGCAAAATCAGCTTTATTTACCCGGATAATGTTGCACCTACTGATGACAATTCAGGGTTTAAGGCGAGAACCGCGCTCACAAATGCACTTGCTGAGGTAACAGCAGAAATACCACTGAACAGATTTTCATTCTTCCAATCACTAGAACAAAATGTTTTACCCCCAGCACAGATGGGAATAACCGTAGAAATAAACAACGACAATTACTTGTTGTTCAAGGCCGATGGTGCTGATGACGGTAGAGTTGTAATTACACACTTTGAACTTTGGATCCCCAGACAAAAACTGAATTCTGTCGGTCTGTCAACCGTACTTCAGAATTACATGAAACCGAGGCGGTGGACATACCTTAGAGAATCCATTCACACTAGTAGCTCGAGTCAACCTGTTGAAAGGTCGTACCGCATTACAACAGGAATAAAACACCCAAAACATGTAATCATATTTTTACAAAGAAATGGAAAACACAACGACCAACTCCAAAACTCTGTTACTCGACACTTTCAAAGTAAATGCAGCAAACACAAATTGTACCCTCCTGACAGCTAGATTAGAAGTTGGTTCTGGTATCTTTTACCCGGAAACGGAATATAGCTCGACTCAAATCAGCAGAATCTTCAGAGATGCCTGTAATTTTAAACCCAATGCAAGCAACGACTATGACACCGGGAACATGCTTACCCTTATCAACTTTTGCTCCCTATACGGACTAATTTATTTTGATTTGACTTACACAGACGAATCGGTGAGTATGGAGAACACATCCCTGACGCTGCATTACAGACTGAACATTCCCCCAGCTGCTCCCTATCGAATTTTTGCCCTTGTACTGAACGAAGAAGATACAATTTTGGACACAATTGGAAATGATATAATAATTATCTAAGGTATTAAAAAATGAGTAAATACGTTAACTATAGTCTTGGTTTATCCGAAGGTCAGAGAAAGAATTTAGCTTAAGCATACAAAGACATATCTTCTCTAACATTAAGACGAACAAACAACCAATTAACAGGGGACTTTCCTATGGCGCTAACACAAACACAAATGAAAAAAATACAGAAAGCAAAGGCCTCTGGTACTGGGGTTCACATAAGAATTTCAAAGACACAAATGACAAAACAATCACAAAATGGAGGTTTTCTTGGAGCACTCGCTAAACTTGCACTTCCGGTCATAAAGACAGTGGCATCCAAATTATTACCTGNTTGGCATCGGAGCGGCCTCCGCTCTAGCTGAAACCGGGGTGAAAAAGGTACTTGGTAGTGGGGTAACAGCAGACGTACCACACAACAAAATCACCACCCTCTTACAAAAACCCTACGTTGACCACCTAACAAAAACACAGAAAGAACAATTGCAGTCAACAATCAAAAAGAAATCAGGAACTGGTCTTAGAATCACAAAAAGACAAGAGACCGGTGGATTCCTTGGTATGTTTGCCATTTTGGCAGTGCAATTGCTGGCCGGCCTAATGGAGAAAGGACTACAAGTTGAACGCCAATCTGGTAGAGGACTACAAGTAGACAGCGTACCCAGACCCTACGTAATGCAAAAAAAGACGCTTGAACCGCTAACTAACTTTGATATTTTAGACTGGGTTGATAAACTACGTATTACCTCTTTCAGAGGGGTTTATAGTAGGGACAATCTACTAATCAGACCAAACAAGAATGAGTGTGGTATTCTTAATTT
>MJUU01055260.1:42542-52910 GCA_002080025.1 Modiolus philippinarum | reverse complement strand
TCAAAATGGCTGCCAAAAAACGCGGGAAAATTCAACAGTGTCCGATTTCAATGACATTTGGTTTCCAAATAGGTCTTGATGTCGCAACTTAAAGCTGATGCTAAAAATTGTTCGTTGACTGTCATATTTAAAATGGCTTCCAAAAAGGCGGGAAAATTCAGCATTTTCTGATTTCAAAGAAATTTGATTTCCAAATAGATATTGATGTTGCGACTTCAAAATCGATGTTGAAAATTGTTTGTTGACTGCCATTTTCAAATGACATTTCGACTTCAAAACGTGTCGAAAGTGGTCTTTAACAAGAACGTTTTTTATCGAAAAATCCCAACAAAGAAATATAATAAAACATGATCAGACTTTAAAAACAGTTCAAGATATTGGAGGTGTTGGACGTACGAAAGTTTGAGAAACTGAAGATTAACTGTATAACTTAAATTGTTACCTTGATTGTGGCAACTGAAAACCAGGTGAGCGATACAGGCTCCTGGGAGCCTCTGGTTTTATTTTCCCAAATGGAGAGAGTTTCGTGTTTATTTTCCCAATTCGAAGGGACTTGGACCCAGTCCCAAAAAGGTGAGAAAAAACACTGTATACCCTGTAATAGAGTTTTGAATCTCTGGCATGTCCACTTCTGTTTGACCGAATTTAGAATATTTTTCCAGTCTTGAAAATTTCTGTCTCATTTTTCTCGGACACCACATATCCCTACCTTCTGCAATTTGGCATGGAGTATCAGTATGGGGACCTATAATGTGTAAGAGGGTCTGGGATCTTTTGCATGTCCACTTCCTGTTTGACGTAACTTACTTTTAGTGTTATTACGCAGGCGACACATGTCTTCCATGGAAGACTTTCTACTAAGTTTTAGTTTGTACACATTATTTGCGGCAATGTTGTGATTTTGTTTGAGTCTGTACACATTGTTTACCTGTGTGCTGATTGTGTTTGAGTTACAGCTGTGTTGTGACTTTGTATGAGTCTGTACACATTGTTTACATCTGTGTGGTGATTGTGTTTGAGTTTGTACAAATTATTTACAGCTGTGTTGTGACTTTGTTTGAGTTTGTACACACTGTTTAGAGCTGTGTTGTGACTTAATTTGTATGAGTCTGTACACATTGTTTTCATCTGTGTGGTGATTGTGTTTGAGTTTGTACACATTATTTCGAGGGTTCAGTGCAGAAAGGTTCTAAGTGCATTTATCATACATTTGAGTAATTGAAGTTTTAAGATTTGAAATGCTTTAAAAATTTCATTTTTTTAGCCACTGATAAAAAATTCTATTAAAAGATGTAAAATGTCCTGATGTATGATTATCAAAAGAAAAAAGTAATTTTTGTCAATCCATGTGATAAAGAAGTAGGTCAATGCACATAGAACCTTATTGCACTAAAAATTTTGTATGGCTGTCATGAAGAAGTTGGTAGTAATTTTATTGCTGAATTGGCAAATAGTCATTAAGATGATTAAGATAATCGTGTTTATTCACTGAAAAAAAACTGAAATTCAGTTAATTACCATGATATGGAAAGTTTCATAAAAAATGTGTTCAGCGCAGAAAGGTTCTATATGGCACATAGAACCCTACTGCTCTATTCTGAAAATACAAATTGAGATAAAGAAAATGAGGTCACCTGGGTAAAATGTGAATGTGAGATGAACAAACAGACAAAATACATAAGATTTATCTAATTAAGAAGAATCATTGTGCTTAATCCTGAAATGTAATGTGTAGATAGAACCTTACTGCTCTAACTAAAATATACAATTTGCACATAGAACCTTATGACATTTATTCATTTATTGCTTACCTATTACGGTATGCTTTAGATATATGGTGACATGAAAGAAGACACTTTTACAGTAGTTTTAACATATATAACTCAAAATTGACCAAAAGTGCAGATAGAACCTTTCTGCACTGAACCCTCGATTTACAGCTGTGTTGTGACTTTGTTTGAGTTTGTACATATTGTTTAGAGCTGTGTTGTGACTTTGTATGAGTCTATACACATTGTTTACATCTGTGTGGTGATCTTGATTGAGTTTGTACACATTTTTGAAATATTTTAAGTTTGCATTTATTATTGATAGTTGTTTTATAGACATTGATCCATATATTTTTCTATATTTGTGTTCTTAGGTTGAATTTCCTGAAAAAGTTCTCATTGCAAGAATTGACATCTATGAAACATACCATTGTGGAGGGGTAAAGAAAATTTTGGCCAAACAACCAAATGGTACATGGTATACAGTGTGGGAGACTCCAAGAGTGACCGATATAAATTCCAGCAGGATATTTTCACCTAATTTTCAAGTAAGTTAACATATCAACTTTTCTGAGAAGTCTCTATAGCCAGGCTAGCATGCATCAGGGGGAAGAGTGTTACTTCCTATATTAAGGTGGGTGCGGATGTGCGGCCCAAAAGGCAATGTTTTTATGCCCCCAGATCAAGGATCGGGGCATACGGTTTTTGTCCTTTCTGTGTGGTGGTTGTGTGTCTGTCTGTGCGTCCGAAACTTTAACCTTGGCCATATAACTTTTGAACTATGTAAGATAGACTTTTCATACTTGGCAAGTGTATTGGTTTAGTCAAGAGGAACATTATTGTGCAAAAAAAAATTAAGTCAGGTCAAAGGTCAAGGTCACAGGTTAAAAAAAAGGGGGGGGGGGTAAAATTAGGTATATGCACATATTTGTCTGTAGAATCTTTATTATTCATTGTTTAGAGATGGGGTTTGCTTTATTTTACAGCTAATAGAATTGTGCATCTGTAGTATGCAACAGATTTGAGGCCACACTTACTCTTTTTGAGAAACAAGAGGCCCAAAGGGGGCCAAATGGGATTTTTTTTTAATTGTTTTGTCAGATCTTGATGCAGTTTTTTTCTGTAGGTTTCATATACCATGTTTAAACAGATATATTAAACAATTTAAATCATTTTCAATAAACAAGAGGCTCAAAGGGCTTCGCTCATTTCAGAACAAAGGGGTTAAATTGAATTTTTGAATATTGGTAAAAATAACTTTTGAACTATGTAAGATAGACTTTTAATACTTGGCAAGTGTACATGTCTACTCAAGAGGAACATAGACATGCAATTTTTTTTCAGGTCAGATCAAAGGTCAAGGGCACAGGTTAAAAAGGGGTTAAATTGGGTATTTTTCTGTATTTGACTGTAGAATCTGGGGGCATATGTAGTGTTTCACAAACACATATTGTTTCATGTCTGAAATATATGATAAGGTCAAGAACTATCAGAAGAAGTATATCAGTAGGTCTAAATTTCCATTTAGGATATATTATAAGGTTGCTTATTTCAACATCCAATATATAACCACAAAATTAATCTTCAGATGAGCAAAATGGCATTGATCTTTACACTTTACAAAAATATATGAGTACATTTTATGCAAAATTTCATAAAATATATGAAAGGGTTTCCGTTTTCATCTTGGCAAAATATATGAATAGGGTTGGTTTAAATTTTATTGTCTGCACACCCGTACCAAAATATAATTTAGTTACCCCCCGTGGCATGCATGCAATAGTACCTGTGTAATTTTTTCTGTCAACCTTTTTACATTAGCCTTTGACCTTGTCTTGTCTAATACATTTTTTCTCATGTTTGGTAATCTTTAAACAAGTTAGCACACCTAAGTATTTAATTTTTTCCAGCTGTCAAATGTTAGAATGCTTCATGCATGTTAAAGAACCTTTTTAAAAATTTTGTTTGAGTAGCCCAGTGATTTATGAGGCTACATTTCTCATAATGCCTATTAAATTTGTTGTCATTTTTTCCCCGTGGTCTCCCATATTTTATTTTAAACTATTCTTGTCTTGATATGTTGTAAAATTTTGCTGTATAGTCATTGAACAAAAATTAACCAATGATACACTTTTATTCAGAGTCTGACATTTGAAAGTAATCAGTTAAGGATCAATATAGACTGCACAGTATCCAAATCATGGGTTGAAATAGATGCAATAAAAATCTACGGAAGTAGAGGATCCTACCCTGCCTCACAACACATGTCGGCGAGAAGTAACCCTGTCAATAACACTACTCACACAGAACAATGGGTCTCCAGGGTAATTGATTATTCATCACAATATGATGATGATAGGTAATTTTTGATAAATGACTTTTTATACGACCGCAAAAATTTTGCAGTCGTATTATGGTATGGCGCTGGTGTCGGCGTCGGCATCTGTGGTCAGCATAACTTTGGTTCTAGTTGACAGATTGTTATCAAATTTTAGTATGATGTTTGTTGGCACATGCTTAAGCCCGGGTTTTAATTTTGCATTCCCTGCTTCTCCCATTTATAAAAAGGGGCAAAAAATGGGTTAAATTAGGTATTTTCGTGTCTGTGGACAGCATAACTTTGGTTCTAGTTGACAGTTTGTTTCCAATTTTAGTATGATGTTTTTTGGCACATTCTTGAGAACCTTTTTTTTTCCTTTAGTTTGTGGCCCAACCCATTTCAGAATTAGGGGCCAAAAAGGGTTAAATTGGGTGTTTTCACATATTTGACTGTAGAATGTTTAATATTTATCAGATTTTGATGGTGTTCTTTTAGTGTACTCCGTAGAAAATTTCTAATCTGTAGTATGCCAATGGATTTCATGTGGAATATACCGTTCACGAGAGAAATGAGCCCAAAAGGGGTGAATTTCAAAAATTTTAATGTTTTTTTTAGTCCGATTTTGATGCAGTTTTTTTCAATGGATTCCTTATGACAAATTAACAGAGCCTTGCACCATCAGATTTTATATAAATTGTATCCTTTCCAAGCTATGAGGGCCCAAAGGGGACCAAAATTGCAAACATGCAGAATACTAAAATTTTTATTTTTCATCTAATTTCAATGAGATTTTTTTCTTTAGATTCCTCTCATTGTAGGCTTTCAGTAATATGTCAGCAGATTTGGCACAGCTCTTACAGTTTCTGAGCTATAAGGGGTCAAAGGGGCCAAAATTGCAATTTTTAGAAATATGTGAAATCTTTATTTTTCATCATATTTTGATAGGATTTTTTTCTTTGGATTCCTCTTATTGTAAGCTTTCAGCAATATGGCAATGTATTTGGCATAGCATTTATCATTTCCGAGCTATAAGGGTTAAAAAAAGGGCCAAAATTGCAATTATTAAAAATATGTGAAATCTTTATTTTTCATCAGATTTTGATGTGATTTTTTTCTTTGGATTCCTTTCGATGTAAGCTTTCAGTAGTATGTCAATAGATTTTGCATTGCTCTTACAGTTTCCAAGCTATAAGGGTCAAAGAGGCCAAATTGCATTATTTCAAAATATATGAAATCTTTATTTTTCATTGGATTTCAATCAGAGTTTTTTCTTTGGATTTCTCTTGTTGTAAGCTTTTAGTTGGTAAGGCAACAGATTTTGCTTTGCTCTCAGGATATCCTATAAATAAGGGATTAAAAGGGCTAATTTTTATATTCACTAGTTTTTGTCCAGTAAATTAATGTTTCAATGTCCCTATTGTGTCCACATTCATTTTTTTTTTACACTTGTTCAAATTTCAGTGGTCGACATGCTGCGGTTGTATCATGCTGCGCTCAGCGTAGCCCTTTATTACCATATATTGATTACTTATAACAATATGATGACCTAAGGTAATTTTTTTATAGATGATTGTTTCTAGAGTTATTAATTACTCATCATAATATGAGGAACTTGGGTATTTTTTTTTAAATTAATCCATTTGAGGGTAGTAAACCATATCCTAGTTCTGGTATTTAGATTCACCTGTTCTTGTTGTTCGCCCTACGTAACAAACGTGTAAGCCCCATGTGACTAAGAATGTTCTTCAAAAATAATCTTCTTATGTTTTAAGGTAGTTGCCACCTTTGAATAAAAGTAATGAAAATTTCTTAAAAGTGTTCTGAATGAGTAAGACCTAATAACAGGTTGAAAATAAACTTGAAAAATAGTAGATTCATGTGCCTGATTTTGAGATACAAGCAATTAAAAATTTGGCAGGAATCCAAAATTGAGTGAAGAAGTAATGTCATTTTCTTGAAATTTTGTCAGAAATTCCTTAAAGGTACATGCTTTTAGACTATAACCTGAAAAATACGTGTTCATGGGCAAAATATTTTACATGTTATGATATGGAAACAGACCTAGGAGTCTGCATATCTGACTGAATGTAAAAAAATCAATGCTAAGAAACTGCCTTAAACTCTTTGACGTGATATTTTCTATACTGTAACGTGTTGAAAAGTGATGATACCAGAGCTTGGATATGGACTATTCATTGCACATTAAAATATGATGATCTAGGGTAATATTTTTTGTTAAATGATTACTTTTGGGAATTATGCCCCTTGCAACTTTGAAATTTTGCGAATTTTAGGGTTTCCGACTGATAACTTGTGAATGAAATAACATAAGGTCTTCAAACTTTGTATGTAACTTGTTTACCACAAAACTCAGGTCAAGTTCGAATTTGGGTTCAGAGGTCCAAGGGGTTCTGGAATTATGCCCCTTGCAACTTTGAAATTTTGTTAATTTTAGGGTTTCGACTGATAACTTGTGAATGAAATAATATATTGTCTGCAAACTTGGTGTGTAACTTGTTTACCACAAAACTCAGGTCAAGTTTGAATTCGGGTTCAGAGGTCCAAGGGGTTCTGGAATTATGCCCCTTGAAACTTTGAAATTTTGTGAATTTTAAGGTTTCCGACTGATAACTTGTGAACAAAATAATATATTGTCTTCAAACTTGGTATGTAACTTGTTTACCACAAAACACAGGCCAAGTTCGATTTCGGGTTGAGAGGTCCAAGGGGTTCTGGAATTATACCCCTTGCAACTTTGAAATTTTGCGAATTTTAGGGTTTCCGACTGATAACTTGTGAATGAAATAATATATTGTCTTCAAACTTGGTATGTAACTTGTTTACCACAAAACACAGGCCAAGTTCAATTTCGGTTCAGAGGTCCAAGGGATTCTGGAATTATGCCCCTTGCAACTTTGAAATTTTGCGAATTTTAGGGTTTCCGACTGATAACTTGTGAATGAAATAATATATTGTCTTCAACTTGGTATGTAACTTGTTTACCACAAAAAACAGGCCAATTTTGATTTTGGGTTCAGAGGTCCAAGGGATTCTGGAGTTATGCCCCTTGAAACTTTGAAATTTTGCGAATTTTAGGGTTACTAACTGATAACTTGTGAATGAAATAATATATTGTCTTCAAACTTGGTATGTAACTTGTTTACCACAAAACTCAGACATAATTCGACTTTTTATCCAGAGGTCCAAGGGGTTCTGGAGTTATTTCCTTGAAACTTCGAAATTTTGCAAATTTTAGAGTTTCCGACTGATAACTTGTGAATGAAATAACATATGGCCTTCTAATTTGGTATGTAAATTGTTTACTATAAAACACAGGGCAAGTATAATTTTGGCTTCAGAAATGCACAAGGATCTGGAGTTATGCCACTTTAAACTTTGAAATTTTGTGAAACGTATTGGGGTATCATGTAATGCACCATTACTATTTTTATTCAAAAGTACTGTACAACAATGTTTTCATGACTATATAAAGAATATAGGGAAAGTCATAAATAGCATATTCACCAGATTAAAGGTCCTTTTAATAAGTTATATTAGTCCCTTACCAGTCAGGCTGAAGGGAGCTACAGTGTTATCTTGTCCTTAATTCAGAGTGCAGTCCATAGCAAAATTGATAATACTACATAGAATTTGTTTTTGTCACAAAGAGCATATCCTTTTTACTGTATAGAAAATTTTACTATTGTATGAACAAAAAGTTTTAAAATGATTTGGATTTTAAATGAATATCTTTATCCCCTTACAGTTGGCCAGCCTCAGCAGTGATAGGAGAGCCACAAGTCTACCCAGATTATGGTGACCACCCTGGAGCATGGGCACAAGGTACAACAGATCAATATCAGTTTATTCAGGTATGAGGAACTTTCAGTTTGATAATAACTACTGTACTTTTTAAAGGCTTTTCAATATATGTAAATATATGTATATGTGTAGTAAATAAAGAAAAGACTGATAGATAAATATTGTTTGTTTTGAGCTTAAGGTAGTAGACCTAGGTTAAGGGAGATATAAAAATCAACCATGTGATTGAAACAGTCAGTTTCATTGACACTTTTTAAGCATTTATGTGAAAATGAATCAGAATCATCTGTGTTACTTAGAAGCTTTCAATATATTTATTAAAATTATTAAAACCAACCATACAAGTAATTTTAAGAGTTTTGTCCCTTTACCTAGGTCTGCCTCCTTAAATGGATTTGAATTTTGACTTCTTTATGGACAATATGCTAAAAAAAAAGACTGGCTGGAAATTGTTCAGCTGAGTTTTCCAGTGTCATTGATGATTGTCATTGATAGCTATATATGGGTAGGCCTTCAAGTTCTGATGATTTAATTAATTTTTCTTATACCATAATACCATTTACTTTATAGCATCTCTCAACAAAGAAGCTTTACCTGATTAACTGCGCTTCATCATTTGTTCTGCCTCATGGTTCACTTAGTTAATAAATTGACACAAGAATTCTTTATACCTATAGTCATATAGACAAATTTTGGTTGGCACATGGTAGTCTATCAGTGGTCTTCAATTGTACCATGGAGTTTTGGGGTTGCAAAATTTGTGACATGATACTTTTACACTACATTTCATTTATAGATCCCAGCAACTGTAAGACAAAGTCTTATTGTATTTTGTCAAGTTGGGCACATACCAGTATGATGCATGCCATGCAAACTTGACCTTAATTTCATGGTTTATTGACTTTGTAAGCTTCTTTCTTTCAAGTTAATGTTTCTGTAAATGTAACACCTAGTCCCTGTAAATTGATACATCTTGTTGAGTCAGAAATCTGTATAAAACAATATAGTTTTATTTCTTTAGGTTGAATTTCCAGAGAAGGTTTACATAACAAAAGTTGACATCTATGAAACTTTCAATGCTGGTGGTGTTAAAAGAATTCTGGCACAACATCTGAATGGTAACTGGTATACAGTATGGGAGACAGAAGATGTCAGTCATATAGAATCAAGTAATATTTTCTCACCAAATTTTCCTGTAAGTGTTTGTTTTTATTTAGATATGTATAATTTTTGTAGGACAGTAATATACTGAATTAATTGGAGAATGTTTTAAAAACACATTTAGAGATCTGAAGTAATCAAGAAAAACGAAAATAAAAACAAACCATGAACAAAGAAAATTAGCTATTATAGTCCCGAAATTTTTGTTTTGAAACATTTTAAAGTCAACATTGAATGGCAATTGCAATAAGAAATATATACATGATCTTTTTTGAGACAATTTACTTTTTATACGACCGCAAAAATTTTGCGGTCGTATTATGTTATGGCGCAGTCGTCGGCGTCTGTGGCCAGCATAACTTTTTTCTAGTGGACGGATCATCTTCAAATTTCAGTGTGTGGTTTCTTGGCATAATGGCTATCCCGGGTTTTAATTTCGGGTTTATGGCCCCACCCATTTCAGAAAAAGGGGCCAAAAAGGGGTAAAATTGGGTATTTTTGTGTCTGTGGACAGCATAACTTTGGTTCCAGTGAACAGATCATTTTCAAATTTTAGTATGATGTTTCTTGGCACATGCTTTAGCCCGGGCTATAATTTTATGTTCTTGGCCCCGCCCGTTTTAGAAAAAAGGGGCCAAAAGGGGTTAAATTGGTTGTTTTCACATATTTGACTGTAGAATCTTTATTATTTATCGGATTTTGATGGGGTTTCTTTCAGTAAACTCCTTAGAAAAGTTCCAATCTGAATATGCCAACGGATTTCACGTGGCATGTACCGTTCACGAGATAAATGGGGCCCAAAAGGGGCGAATTTCAAAAATTTCATTTTTATATGACCGCAAAAATTTTGCGGTCGTATTATGGTATGGCGCTGGTGTCGGCGTCTGTGGACAGCATAACTTTAGTTCTAGTGAACGGATTGTTATCAAATTTTAGTATGATGTTTGTTGGCACAAGCTTAAGCCCGGGTTTTAATTTCGCGTTCCCTGCCCAAGCCGTTTTTGAAAAAGAGGCAAAAAAGGGGCCAAAAAGGGGTAAAATTAGGTATTTTCATGTCTGTGGACAGCATAACTTTGGTTCTAGTGGATGGATTGTTTTCAAATCTTAGTATGATGTTTCTTAGAACATTCTTGAGAAACCTTTTTTTCCTTTAGGTTTTTGCCCCACCCATTTCAGAATTAGGGGCCAAAAAGGGGTTAAATAAGGTGTTTTCACATATTTGACTGTAGAATCTTTATTATTTATTGGATTTTGATGGGGTTTGTTTCAGTGTGCTCCTGAGGAAATTTCCAATCT
>MJUU01055260.1:17967-40840 GCA_002080025.1 Modiolus philippinarum | reverse complement strand
TAGCGCTCTACTATTAGATTTTTGGTAACTTGTTTCCTTACCCAGCTATGAGGGGCCGAAGGGGGCCAAAATCGTAAATTTACAGATAACCAAAAAATTTTATTTTTCATCGGATTTCGATGGGATTTTTTTCTTTGGATTCCTCTTGATGTAAGCTTTCAGTAACATGTCAACGGATTTGGCGTATCTCTTACCGTTTCAGAGCTATGAGGGGCTGATTGGGCCAAAATTGTTAATTTACAGATAACCTAAAATTTTTATTTTTCGTTGGATGTCGATGGGATTTTTTTCTTTGGATTCCTCTTGATGTAAGCTTTCTGTTTATGTCAGCGGATTTTTGTAGCTCTTACTGTTTCCGAGCTATGAGGGGCCGATGGGGGCCAAAATGGTAAATTTACAGATAACCTAAAAAAATTTATTTTTCGTCGGATTTCGATGGGATTTTTTTCTTTGGATTCTACTTGATGTAAGCTTTCAGAAGTATTCCAACGGATTTGACGTAGCTCTTGCCATTCCCGAGCTATGAGGGGCTGAAGGGGGCCAAAATCGTAAATTTACAGATTACCTTAAATTTATTTTTCATCGCATTTCGATGGGATTTTTTTCTTTTGATTCCTCTTGATATAAGCTTTCAGCATCATGTCAATGGATTGGGCGTAGCTCTTACCGTTTCTGAGCTATAGAGGGTCAAAGAGGAATCATAAGGAGTCATAAGGGCTAATTTTTATTTTCCCTAGTTTGTGTCCAGCTAATTACTTGGTCAGTCTCCTTATTGCGTCCATCTAATTATTGTGTCAAGCTCTTTCCTATGTCCATACTCACTTTAAATTACACTTTTTCAAATTTCAGTGTACGACATGCTGCGGTCGTATCATGCTGCGCTCGGCGTAGCCCTTTATTGACACTTTTTGAGACAATTTTGAGAAAGTTGTAACTTTTTAATTAAAAAAAAAAAAAACACTTTGAAAAGATATGTTTATTTTTCACATTAAGATCTTCATCCACTCTCTGAAACATCTAGCTTTTATGAGTCTTTCATGTGACATCACTTGCTTGATCATAAATGATATTGATTTGTAATTTACAGATATACAGTGTATATGGAATATAGGACATTTTGTTTTTGATACAGACTTTATCTTGGCCAGTATCAAGTGAGCCTGTTTGGGCTACCTTGATGCCTTATGCCTTGATAAAGTCTATATCAAAAACAAAATTTCCTATATTTCTGTTATCTGTAATTCACAAAATGATAATTAGAACTCGAAATGAATTGAAATAAGAAGAAAATTCTATTTCAGCACAGTAAATTTACTGTTTATTGCAACAACTAATATGCATTCTTCATTCAACACATTGCATGTATGAACAAGACAAATAGTACAAAAACATGACTCAGCATAGCAACCTGTACGTGACACCGTCTCAATGACCCTATGTTGTGATGGTGTCCAGTTCGGTGATTCTGAGATTATCAGTCTCTGCAGATCAAAGGAAAATTCATTCAAATTAGCGATAAATAGGGAATAATACATGGCAAAATCCGTATCACATGCCGTATCATCCCGAGGTACCAATATCAGCACGAGGGCCTCTGGCTGATATTGGACGAGGGACGATACGGCATGTGATACGGATTTTGCCATGTATTATACAGTTTATCATATATTTAAACAGAGGACTACTAATCCGAAATATACTGTCAGAAATCGGTAAGAGAAAATGCATGTATTTTTTGAAGAGGAAAATTTCAAAATGGGCAGAAAGGTCTAGAAGTTTTGGACTAAATCTAACATGTAAAGGAAAAAAAGTTTGCTAGATTTTTTTAACTGATTATGACACAACAAAACAATTTCACCCCACACAAATCTTTGTTTCCCTCCTCCCAAAAAAATTTCCCCCCCCCCCCCAAAAAAAATTTTTAACCCCGAAAATTTTTTTAATAAAAAAAAAAAAGAAAAATTGAAATAAAAATCGAAAAAATGGTATGGGATAAAGGGTATGCGATAAAGGGTAAGCCATGCGATAAAGGGTATGACGTCATAGTGTGAATACGGAATGAACGTCATGCACTGTATCACATATTCAAAACGTCTGTATTTATTACTAAATATATGATAAATTGTAAGAAACAACACTGAAAACCATTTAACTTGATGCTGAGTATCTTATGCTAAGAAGTAATTTCATTTTGACAAGACATTTGTCATGATAAATAATACCCTGGAGTTGGATATAACTGATTCTTTACTAAGTTTTGTTGTTGATCTAATTAAGGTATATGTATATGAACATGATAAACTGGTACTATTTTCAGAGCCTGACTTTTGAGAGCAATGTTCTAAAGATTGAGGTAGACTGTTCAGAGTCTGGATCCTGGGTAGAGATTGATGCTATAAAACTCCATGGAAATAAAAGAGCTGTACCAAAGACTCAACAGACTAAACAATCTGCAAACAGACCTTTACCAGCAAATAATCCTAACTATGTAGAGCAGTGGGTTTCTAAAGTAATCAATTTTTCTTCACAGTACAACTCAACTAGGTAATTTATGTGTAATTACTACATGCTTACTTTGTTTTTTAGCTCACCTGACCCAAAGGGTCAGTGTGAGCTTTTTCCCTCACTTGGCATCCGTCGTCTGTCTGTCGTCCGTTAATTTTTCACATTTTCATCTTCTCCTGAAACCACTGAAGCAATTCAACCAAACTTTACAGGAATGATTTACTAAAGGTCCTTTACAAAGATTGCTCATTTTAGTTCCGAGCCGTCAGCGCGGAACTTAGGTTTAACATTGGACCAAATGGGAAAAATCACATTTTCATCTTCTCCTCTGAAACCACTGAAGCAAATTCAACCAAACTTTACAGGAATGATGTACTAAAGGTCCTTAGATTGCTCATTTCTTTCCTATCTGATAAAAACATGGCCCCCAGCATAGAACATAGTTTAACATTGGACCCTACAGGAAAATCATATCTATTATACGCCCTCTCCGAAGGAGATGGGGGTATTCTGTTTTACCCTTGTCCGTCTGTCTGTCCATTAGTCTATCCGTCTGTCCGTCCGTCCGTCCGGAACAACTTTTGTCAAGGATTTCCCAGCTTGTGTATGTAGTAATGATTTGATATTTGGTCTGAAGCTTAAGTATGATGAGTTGTACCGTGTCTCCCCTTTACAAATCCGTCACTCATCTACTATCTGTTTGACGAAAACTTTGATTTTTCCCATTATAGCCATATATTGAAAATTTTCGTCGAGGATTTCTCAGCTTGTGTATGTAGTAATGATTTAATATTTGGTCTGAAGCTTAAGTATGATGAGTTGTACTGTGTCTCCCCTTTTCAAATTTGTCACTCATCTACTTCCTGTTTGACGAAAACTTTGATTTTTCCCATTATAGCCATATATTGAAAATTTTCGTCGAGGATTTCTCAGCTTGTGTATGTAGTAATGATTTGATATTTGGTCTGAAGCTTAAGTATGATGAGTTGTACAGTGTCTCCCTTTTTCAAGCCTGTCACTTATCTACTTCCTGTTTGACTTCATCAATTTTTCCCATTATACCAATATATTGAAAATTTTGGTCCATACTTGTTTTGTGTCCACACTTGAACTGTGTCCACACCTGTATTGTATCCGCACACACTTAAATTTGCACTTTCCATATTGATTCAGTGTTCAATGAGCGGGGTATAACTGGCTGCCATTTGGCAACAGCTCTTGTTTCATCTTCTCCTCTGAAACCACTCAAGCAAATTCAAACTTTACAGGAATGATGTACAAAAGGTCCTTTACAAAGACTGCTAATTTTGTTCCGATCAGATAAATAACATGGCCGCAAGCGCGGAACTTAGGTTTAACATTGGATCCTATGGGAAAAATCACACATTCATCTTCTCCTTTGAATCCACTGAAGCAAATTCAACCAAAGTTTACAGGAATGATGTACTAAAGGTCCTTAACAAAGATTGCTTATTTCGTTCCGATCCAATAAAAAACATGGCTGCCAGCAAGGAACATAGTTTAACATTAGACCCTATGGGGAAAATTACATTTTCATCTTCTCTTAAACCACTGAAGTAAATTTAACAAAACTTTACAGGAATGATGTATGGAAAGTCCTTTACAATGATTGCCCCTTTGGTTACAATATGATAGAAAACATGGCCACCAGCACGGAACATAGTTTAACATTGGACCCTATGACATTTTTATCTTCTCCTCTGAGACCACTGAAACAAATTCAACAAAGCTTTACAGGAATGATGTACGGAGGGTACTTTACAAAAATTGCTCATTTTATTTTGATCCGACAAAAATGATGTCCTCCACTGCAGAACATAGGTTAACATTAGAGCCCGGTATGAGAAAACCATCCATTTTAACAATTTCCCTGAAACTATTCAAGCAAATTAATTTAATGTATAGAAGGTCCTATGCAAAAATTACTCATTTCAGTGGGATCAGACAAAAAACACGGGTGCTTATGGAGAACATAGCTAAACATTAGTCCCCATTGGTAATAAACATATTTTTTGTCATGCATGACATAGAAGCATTTTGTCAGGTGAGCGATACAGGCTCAGTCTCTGAGCCTCTAGTTTTTATTGTCTCGCCTGCGACGAAAGTTGCGGAAAGCGACACATATGCGTACAAAGTATGGCTGCGGCGGCGACGTAATTTTTCATGTTAAGTTTTTGTGATTAGGTCATTTTCTCAGTACCTATAAGTGGTAGGTCAATGATATTTGGTATATAGGTTGGTCTTGAGTAGTACATGAAAGTCTGCTATATGGCTTTTGTCTGTGACCTCAATTTCACGGTACAATGAACATGTTAAGTTTTTGTGCTTAGTTTAGTTTCTCAGTAACTATAAGTGGTAGGTTAATGATATATGGTATGTAAATTGTTCTTAGGTAGTACATGGCAGTCTGTCATATGGCTTTTGTCCTTGACCTCAATTTCACAGTCTATTGAGCATGATAAGTTTTTGTGATTAGGTCATTTTCTCAGTGACTATAGGTAGTAGGTCAATGATATTTGGTATATAAGTTGATCTTGAGTATGTTATATGGCTTTTGTCTGTGACCTCAATTTCACGGTTCAATGAACATGTTAAGTTTTTGTGCTTAGTTTAGTTTCTCGGTAACTATAAGTGGTAGGTCAATGATATATGGTATGTAGGTTGGTCTTGGGTAGTACATGACAGTCTGTCATATGGCATTTGTCCTTGACCTCAACTTCACGGTCTAGTGAGCAGGTTAAGATTTTGGGATTAGGTCATTTTCTCAGTAACTATAAGTGGTAAGTCAGTGATATTTGATATGTAGGTTGGTCTTTGGTATTACATTACAGTCTGCTATATGGCTTTTGTCTGTGACCTCAATTTCATGGTCCAGTGGTCATGTTGAGTTTCCCAGTATCTTTAAATGTAAGGTCAATAATATTTGGTATGTGGGTTTGTCTTAGATGGAACACGACAGCCTGCTATGAAGCTTTAGCCCTTGACCTCATTTTGGTCTAGTGAACATGTTTTGTTTTTCGGTATCTATCAGTGGTAGGTCACTGATATTTGGCATTTTGGTTTTAGGTGATACATGACAGTGTGCTAAATTGCTTTTGTCAGTTATCCTAATTTCACAGTCTAGGGAACATGTTTAGTTTTCTGATTTAGTCAGTTTGAGTTTTCACACCAATTTTGTGACCATGTAGGGACGGGCGAGACGTAATTTGGGTCCACACTTGTATAACCTACTCTTGGGGTTTCATTGGAGTTTATTATCTTAGTGTTACAGTTAAGGAAAGATGTCATGATGATGTATTTTTAGTATAAACATTTTTACCTCACCTCACGAAGTGAGGGGGGCTTATGTAATACACCTAGCGTCGGCGTCCGCGTCCGTGTCTGGTTAGGAAGAATGGTTAAGGTCCATTCCTGCTTACTGACATGCCCCACATCAACCATATTGGTATGCCTGATGCATTTTGGGAAGACGACTGGAATGAATGCTTCGGATGCTGTCTCTGACCTACATTTAACACATGAGTGACTTGGTTAGGTAGAATAGTTAAAGTCCATGCCTGCTTACTGACATGGCCCACATCAACCATACTGGTATGTATGATGCATTTTGGGATGACAACAATGCATGCTTCCGATGCTGTCTCTGACCTACATTTTAGGAATGACTGAATCTGTTTAGGGGAATGATTATAGTCCATTCCTGGTTACTGACATGTGTAACATGTGACAATGCTGTGCAACGAGGTGAGCTTAGCAGGCTGTGGCTTCTTTCTATGTTTGTATCATGTGAAAATTAGATCGTACTACTTTCCAAGCCAGGATGTTTCACAGTTTACATTGCTACCAAGTTTATGTTTCAGGGAATCTGATTATAGTAAGTTAACGCTATGAGATATGATTTTTGCACTATTTCCTCATATTGTTTTTAATAAAGGTAGAAAAATAGTGAAAAAATAATACTAATGTGTCAAAAATTATTTGTAAAGCAATGCCTTTAATAAACAGCTCCAAAATTTAACAATAACAGTACAAAATTTTAATAGCCAAGGTTGTCAGTCTTGGATTTAATTTGCAAAAATGGTGTCGCATAGTAGCTGGGCTTGTAAAAATACATTTATCACGAAAGCAAAGAGACAGGAAAGGGGAAAATTCCCAACTCAAAAATCCCAAAACAAGGCACTTTTTATGTAACACAAATTAAGACAACATGACACATACAAAACAACTGAACAAAAATGAACAAAAGCACCACAAGAAACTTGAAGTATTATAAGGTGCTTTGGAAGTGTAAGCATGATTGGCTCCATACAAAGATTGACACCCTCAAATATTCAATTAATGTACTGAGTTGCATTTCTGATGTAATCAATTTCATCTGATGTGAATAGAAGGCGGACTAGATACTTTTCTATCCTAGTATGGAGATAAAGCATTTAACAGTAAGTTTTGACCAATCCAATTATCTGTTATATAAATTTTGAAAAAATAATCTTTTTATTTCACAGCTGGTCAGCATCTAGTGTTGAAGGAGTTCCTAAAGTATACCCTAAATATGGAGACATCGCTGGGGCTTGGGCAATGAAAAGTATAGATTCAAATCAATTTCTTGAGGTATAACAACTATGATTAAAAGTATATATTTATTTCACCTTGATGAAGTTGTTAGGGACTATTGAGTACCTCGGCCTTATTGACAGCCTGTAAGAAAATACGGGACTTCTGAGTCGTGTTCAAACCAGAATACATTTCTGATACTATACGATAAAAATCAATACATCAATACGTTGAGAGGGAATCACTAATTAATGAACGCTGTTGAGCTAAGGGTGGTTTATTATACCCCCCACGAACGAAGTTCAGGGGGGGGATATAGGAATCACTCTGTCCATCTTGTCCGTCTGTCTGTCTGTCTGTGATAGCAAACAATTTTTTGTAACAGTTTTCTCAGTAACTACTCATCACTGCAGCTTGAAATTTGGAAAGAAGTTTGACATGATGTCCCATACTGCAAGTAGGGATTTCAGCATTGCCGGACATCTACTTCCTGTTAACTGACTTAGTTAATTTTCGAGATCTTTTGTCAATCTTAAGAACTTTTTGTAACAGTTTTCTCAGTAACTACTCATCATTGCAACTTGAAATTTTGTATGCAAGTTTAACATGATGTCCTATACTGCAAGAAGCATTTTCAGGATTACTTTACATCTACTTCCTGTTTACCAACTTAGTTAATTTCGAGATTTTTTGTCAGTTTTCTCATTAACTACTCATCACTGCAACTGGAAATTTTGTATGTAAGTTGAGAATGATGTCCCATACTGCAAGTAGCGATTTCTGGATTGCCCGATATCTATTTCCTGTTTACGGATTTAGTTAATTTTCGAGATCTTTGTCCATCTTAGGAACTTTTCATAACTATTTTCTCAGTAACTACTCATCACTGCAACTTGAAATTTTGTATTCAAGTTTAGAATGATTTCCTTTACCGAAAATGGCTATTTCAGGATTGCCAGACTTCTACTTCCTGTTTATGGATTTAGTTAATTTTCGAGATCTTTGTCCATCTTAGAAACTTTTCATAACTTTTTTCTCAGTAACTACTCATCACTGCAACTTGAAATTTTGTATTCAAGTTTAGAATGATTTCCTTTACCGCAAATGGCTATTTCAGGATTGCCAGACTTCTACTTCCTGTTTACTGACTTAGTTAATTTTAGAGATCTTTTTATGCAAATCTTTCAAAAGTTTTAGTACACAATGGAATTGTGCAATTATAACTATTTTTGTGACAAATTATATTTGGATCTTCTACTCCAATGGGGAGTGGGGGGTATCATTTTGCGGCCCTCCAGGCCACAGTACCACTAGTATTTAATCTGTTGTAGCTCTTCAGGTTAATTGTTTTCGTCAATTAAAATTTAGACTTGTCATGTAGGAACATTAATAAGTGTATTCTTCAATTTCATAGATATTTTGTTTTCATGAGGTATATATTCATTTCAAAAGATCAAGAATCCAGTCACTTCGTCTCACTGGTATTTGAGGAGATCATTTCCGCCTTCAGTTACATTAGAGTTCCTATCTCGAAAGTCCCGTATTAGGTTGCTTGAGTGATTTACATTTAGGTTTAGGTTGAGTTGATATCTAAGATATTGTCCATGGTTGGATCAACTAACCTCAAATCCATTCAAAACTAGGTTACAGTGTCTTAGATCTTCTTTTTGAGTGACTGAAATTTAATTTTATGTTTGAGTTCATATCTTGGTTACTATACATGGTGCCATCATCTAACCTTGCATTTGCATGCATTCAGAGTTAAGCATCAAGCCAAAAAAAGGGTTACTGCAACCATATACAACAGCAATGTCTATAATGTGAACTTTAAATCAATGATTTTCTGTGTACTCCATCTTGCAACATGCAAGGTCATTAGTGTAAAAGGGGTTTAAGTTAAAAGTAATCAGTGTTTTATGGCTAACAGTCTGGCATGGTTTTTGATCAAAGTATATTTTGACCAAGCTACATTAAGTTGCATTAGTTTATAGATTTAACAATGGTCAAGTAACTTCTTCTACAGTTGTTTGACAATACTGTTACTTATTCCAGTTTTAAGATAAATAGTCAAATACATGTACATTTCAGCTATCCTAACATTTCTGTGAAGTTTAAATTCTACAAACAAATATACCGGGGTAATTGTAAAATTTATAAGTAGAAATTTAACATATTAATACGTTCAGAAATCTGCAGAGGGCCTCAAATATTTCAATGGCGTATACATGTATTTCAGAATATTCTCTTGAACACAAGTGTACAAGGTGTTTTTTTTTTTATTAATAAATGTATAGTAGGATGCTCAAGAGCATCTGAACAATGCATCTAAAATTGTGATCAGCCACCACTTTGTTTTCTAATGAATGTAAAAACAACAATTTCTTTTCTAGCTTGAATATGCAGAAAAGATTTTCATAGAAAAAATTGATATATATGAAACTTACCATGCTGGAGGGGTGAAGAGAATTCGTGCTAAACGACCAGATGGAAGTTGGTTTACAGTTTGGGAGACACCAAGGGTTTTTACCCAAAAATCCAGCAGGATATTTTCACCAGAGTTTCAGGTATGATATCTTTACTTTTCAATTGGTTGTTTCAAAAACTAAAGTTTTGCTAGCATGCGAAGTGTTAATACTTCAAATGTGGGTAAAAACAAAATTACGGAACAGAATTGTCAACAGAGGAAATCCATAGGGCAAGAAGACAAGGTAGTTGTAATACCACTGAAAGAATTATATTCCACAATGGTCATTGACTTGGTACAGGCATTTCAAAAGATATGAAGGGTTAAAATGGTCTAACTGCACACCAAACCTCCCCTTCCATTGTGGCAGGATATGGTGGCAACTCAATAAGAATTGCTACATTGTATTGAAATGTAGTACATGTAGTACATGTAGCTGATGGAAAGAAATTTTGGATTTACAAACATTTAACATTCAACCAATGTTGTTAGATAATTTGTGTTTTGAGCCAATAAATATACATATGATTTGATGTGCACTGTGCCTGCAATGAACCCATTGCTGAAATGGTGACTAATCACTGTTTAATCTGCTCAAAAATTGTCTTTGCCATGGATGAATTTAAGACCATATTATATAACACAAATATATATATGTACAAGGGGCATCTTATCTTATGTTAACTCCAGGATTTTTATTTACATCTATTACAAACTTGACATTAATGAACAGCAACCTACAATTATTTAATGTAACTAAAGATGTTTATGACGTCACAATGTATTGTAATTTACAACTACAATTTCAGGAAATTTACCAAACTTAGAATCAAACATTTTTTGCAATCTGACTATGAAAAATGATCACTGATACTATAAGACATCAAAAAAGCTATGGTTGCGAGGTAAAATTCAAAAAGAAATTGGTCTTTGAGAGTCTCATAAAAATTATCAAAATTAGAATAAGTTTTTTGCACTCTGATTATTGAAAATGATCTTCACTACTGCAAGGAATTGAAAAAGATATGGTTGCTAGGTAGAATTCCCAAAAATAGTAGGTCTTTGAGAGTTTCAGGAAATTTACTTAAATTAGAATCAAAGATTTTTGCAATCTGACTATGGAAAATCATCATTGAAACTATAAGGCATCAAAAAGATATGGTTGCTAGGTAAAATTCCAAAAAGTAATTGCTCTTTGAGAGTTTCAGGAAATTTACCAAAATTAGAATCAAAGATTCTTGCAACCTGACAGTTGAAATTCATCATTATAACTCTAAATAATTGAAAATGATATGGTTGCTAGGTAGAATTCCAAAAATAGTAGGTCTTTGAGAGTTACAGGAAATTTACCAAAATTAGAATCAAAGTTTTTTGCAATCTGACCTTTGAAAATGATCATTCAATGTAAAAGGCATAAAAAAACATATGGTTGCTAGGTAAAATTCTCCAAAATAATGGGTCTTTTAGAGTTTCAGGAAATTTACCAAAATTAGAATCAAAGATTCTTGCAACCTGACAGTTGAAATTCATCATTATAACTCTAAATAATAGAAAAAGATATGGTTGCTAGGTAGAATTCCAAAAAATAATGGGTCTTTGAGAGTTTCAGGAACTTTACCAAAATTAGAATCAAGGTTTATTGTGATCTTACCATTGAAAATGATCATAAAAGCTATAAGGCATCAAAAAAGATATGGTTGCTAGGTAAAATTCCAAAAAGTAATTGGTCTTTGAGAGTTTCGGGAAATTTACCAAAATTAGAATCATATTTTTTTAGAATCATATTTATTTAGTGTTCATACTAGCTGATGACATTAAAAAGTTGCTTAATTACAAAACTTCATGTTGGAATTTCAAAAATTATTAGTCTTTGACATTTTCAGGAAATTTACCATACTTGGGGTCTAAATTCTAAAAGCTTAGAACAGATTCAAAGAGCAATTCCAATAATTCCTCATGAAAATATAAAGCACAAAAATCAAAATTATACATAGCGTTCCAGTCGTTCTGATGAGCAATGATTGTTTAACATTTTTTGGCCCCTTAAGGGCATGCCCCCAGGGGTCATACCAAAAGTTTGCTATCATCAGTAAATAAGATGCATATAATTGAACTTGCATATAAAGTTTCAGCTTCCAAACATGAATACTTCAGAAGATTTCACATATTACTGGATATCTAGAAATACATTTTTGCTCATTTTTCTGCCCTGAGGGCAAATTTCAAAATTCCGAAACCTTCGGCACAGACAACTTTTATTGTGTTACTTATACCCTTATTACAAGGTTTCTGCGATTTAAGGTGTAAGAGGAGTTCCAGCAGAATCAATCTTTTTGTTTTTTGGACCCCCTAGAGGCCATGCCCTGAGGTGTCATACCAAAGTTCCGACGCCCTCTGTGAAGTTGCTACATAATATGTGAGTCGATTCCCGAGTTTCAACTTTCTAGCCCAAATGGCCTTAGAAATTTCTTCAATCGAAATTTGCCCCTAGGGTGTTTGACCTAAATTCCGAATCCACAGTGCGCTACTTCTGATCATACTTTACTATGGTGCCAAGTTTCAAATTTGTATCTCTTATAGTTCCAGAGCTATCTGGGAGCATTACACACGCACGTACGTATGTACGTACATGTACATGTGCTCTTTTAATCTTGAGCCATATGTTATTTATATACTATCAGTTGGTGTCGGAAAGATATTTTTCCATTGAAACATGTCATACTTGTACAATGATTTAGAAACATGAAAAGACCTATTCTTCTTTCTATCATACTGTTTTAAATGTGCTTTCAGAAACTTCCTTTCCAGTGTAATATTTTGAGAATAGACGTAGATTGTACAGCATGTAATACCTGGGTAGAAATTGATGCAGTAAAGATCATTGGAACCAAATTTAATTTTGGTAAGAATAAACAAAAAGACAAACAGGAAAATTGCAGTTTTATCATAAATCTCTCTGCAGCATAAGCAAAGTTAGATTAGTATTCTCCTTGATGTTTTGTGGCCAAATACCTCCAAAAAAGAAATTCTAATATATTAACAGAAATAATTTGTTAAACAAAAAACAAAAAAAGTAAAAAATTATGATTAATGGAGAAACATATTTCTTTAAAAAATCAAGACAATTATACTGTGAAAGTACTATTGTTTGTAGGGTTCCAATTTTTGTGGAGCTCGTGGTTTGCTAAAAACACGAAATTAAGTTCCCCATGAAATACATTTTTTCCCTACAGTTTTAGGCATAGAATTTGAACCCAAGAAATATTGATATTTATGAAAACCATGAAATTTGATGTTCAAAAATAAAAGTATTTCCACAGTAAGCAATAAAACATTAGCTGGCATTACATCTCACACTGTCACACTAGATAGAGTAAATCCTTATTCTTTCCATACAATTAACCAGTATATATATATACAGTGAAACCTGTCTAAATCAAACATAATATGAAGACCCTTTCTATCAATTTCTCTATATTTTGAACCTGTGTAAACCGAACACCTGTCTAAACCGAACAAAATCTTCAGTCCCAGAGGGATTCGGTTTAGACAGGTTTTTTTGCAATGAGAAAAGCATCAGAGGACTTCTTTTTGGTAACATATTTCATACACTATATATACCTGGACACAGTTCAGTGATACACTACAGTCAAACCTGTCTAAAATGAGCACCAGAGGAAGAGAGTATACTGCCCTTTATATAGAGGTTAATTGTTTTGCAGGGAAATAAATTTCAGAAATTGAATCTTATATTTACAACATATAGTGTAATGTCGTTTTCGTAATAATTTGTCTTGTATGTTAAGATTATGTTTTGAGGGTTAAAAAATTCAGATTTTTCAGGTGTGATCGCTAATTGCCATTGATTAAAGGAAATATCTCGAATTTAAAGACTCCTTTCTTTTCCAATTCATTATTTTCCCCTGCCTGTTACATGTATATAGAGTTTAAATGCCAATTCAGACCTAAGAGAAGTTCCCACTGCCCACGTTGAGCAGTGTCCATTTTAAAGACGCTAATTGTATAGGAATCACATTGGGGGGACCCCAGACTACCCATTATCTTTAAAAAGGTGCCTGTTGATACAGGTTTGACTGTATTAGCATTAAAATTACTTACTATGCTTTTATATGGTTTCTGGGTAAAGATAAACAAACATTGTTTGTTTTATTTTAATTACAACTACAGAATTTGTTATTTTTCTTGTAGATTTACCTCCAGCAGATACAGATATAACCCTTGACCTTGTAAAACTTGTCAACAATCCTTTGTTCAGTGATATAAGATTTGATGTGAATGGAGTAATGTTCTACGGACATAAAGCCATCTTATCTGTCAGATCTGACTATTTCAATGCCATGTTTAATTTTGATGCTGCAAACAGCAGGGTAATTTATAATTAATATAAAATCTAAGCTGTGTTTATAAGTTTTTTGTTAATTTGGAATTAATCACTAATATTTTTGATTAGCCATATAATAATATCTAATAACATATAGGGCAATGTCACAGCAGTTTTTACAAGTCAAAGTCATAATGTACTGTTTTGTACAAAAAGATGTCATCAAAAAAACAATTTATGGTTGTTGAATTATTCCACCTCAGTCAGTGAATGACATTTAACATGGATCCACTATGTACGTGGTAAACCCCTATTCCTCTATCAATTTTAAAAAGAGCTTTTACCCTATGTCAAAAGCATAGTCAATGAGTATTCTTTTCAACTGTTCAACTGATGATGCAACAATAAGTAGTCTTTAAATATCTAGCTGCTCAGGTGTGGCCATTTATTTTACGTGAGATTTGTCCATGAGTTTGTATAGCTAAAGTAAAATGACCTGAGCAGCAGCAGTCAAGTTACAGATCAAATATTGTGTCGTTAATTGAAAAGAATATTGATTAATGATGTTTTTGAAATAGATAGAAGCTCTTTATAAAATTGATAGAGATATGACCATAGTCATAGTAGATCCAATGCTGATGGTTTGTAGCGGATTTACATATGAAGTAACCATTTCATTTAGTTTATTTTACCCAAACAGTCTTGGTAAAATGTTCAGCAAACTACCATGACATGAATTATTTCTTAAATAGAATATATTCAGGCAACACCATACATGAAGAGAAAGGAAATATGGATTATTTAATGTTTACTAAGATAATGAATGTAGATCAAAAACATTGATACTAAATAAAGAAAGTTCCACAATTTGAATAAACAGCTGCAGAGGAGAGAATAAGCCATTTGAATTTGAAGTTAGTGGAGTGCCTTTCTTGACATTTGGGGAATTCATAAATTCTAGGAATTGATCGAACTTTTTTGTTGAATTTATTGTCTACAAAACAGAAATGTTTTGACTTTCATTCAAGTTTCTTATCAAGAATATGCACTTTTCCCACAAAATTCTAATAGTACAAACACACTAATTTTGGTACATTTCTCTGATTACTGTATGGTTGTTATATTTCGCAGGGCATTAATTTTCGTGCTTTTCACGTTTCAAAAGATAAAAGCGAAGTTTAATATCCGCGAATATTTCATTGTAAACCATAATATAAATGAACATAATGACTTTCACTAAAAATCCGTGAATATAAAACCCCGCGAATAAATGATATATGCAACACTAAAAACCGCCAAAAAATTTCGTACGTGAATATAAGCCCTTTACAGTATAAGTCGATAAGCAAATACTTGTCAGAATTCTGAAGCTTTGGTAATGAAACCAAAATCTATTACAATGGAGGCAGAGACATATGTATTCACTACAAAGGTGTTTTTACAACGTGATAAAAAATATAATGAGGACATTCATATGTAATTCTGATGTTATTTTGTTTTCAGCAAGTTCCAACAGCACCCAGTTTTCAGCCTTCAGCACCACCACTCCAAGGAGCAATGCCTGCACCAGTGTTACCACCTAAATCACATTTGTATCCACCCTCCTATGATGCTGTAATGAGTGGTGGCCACCAAATGCCATCCAATGTACCACCTGAGGCTGTATACCAGCCTACACTTCAAGTAAGAACTCACTTTTTATACGACCGCAAAAAATTTGAGGTCGTATAATGGTATGGTGCTGTCGTCGTTCTCGTCCTCGTCCGTAGACATTTTTATTTTTGGTCAATAACTTAAGTTCTAGTTGATCAATCCATATGAAATTTGAACACAATGTTCCTTGGCACAAAAGAAAGACTTTGACTTGTTTTGGTAATTGTGGCCCTGCCCGTTTCTAAAAAAGGGGCCAAAAATGGGTGAAATTGGGTGTTTTCACATTTTTGACTGTAGAATCTTTATTATTTATTGGATTTTGGTGGGGTTTGTTTCAGTGTGCTCCTGAGGAAATTTCCGATCTATATGCTAATGGATTTACGTAGCATTAACCGCTCACGAGATAAATGGGGCCCAACAGGGGCAAATCTAAAAAAAAAATAATTTTTTTATTTTAAGTCCGATTTTGATGCAGTTTTTTTTCAATGAATTCCTTGTGAAAAATTAATATGGCGCTCACATATTAGATTTTTAATAACTTGTTTCCTTTCCCAGAAATGAGTGGCTGAAAGGGGCCGAAATTGCGAATTTGCAGATTATGTAGAATTTTTATTTTTCATCAGATTTCGATGGGATTTTTTTCTTTGGATTCCTCTTGATCTCAGCTTTCAGTATATGGCGTAGCTCTTACCGTTTCCGAGCTACAAGGGGTCAAAGGGGCCAAAATTGCGAATTTGCAGATTATGTAGAATTTTTATTTTTCATCGGATTTTGATGGGATTTTTTTCTTTGGATTCCTCTTGATCTAAGCTTTCAGGAGTAAGTCAACAGATTTTGTGTAGGTCTTACCGTTTCAGGGCTACAACGGGTCAAAGGGGCCTAAAATGCAATTTTTCTAAATATGTCAAATCTTTATTTTTCATTGGATTTTGATGGGATTTTTTTCTTTGGATTCCTCTTGATTTAAGCTTTCAGTAGTATGCCAATGGATTTTGTGTAGGTCATATCGTTTCTGAGCTATAAAGGGTCAAAGGGACCAAAAATGCATTTTTCTAAATATGTCAAATCTTTATTTTTCATCCGATTTCGAGGAAATTTTTTCTTTGAATTTCTATGGATGTAAAGATTTAGTTGATAGTACATATTTTGCAAAGCTCTTTCGGTTTTTTATCAGTAAGTGATCAAAAGGGTTGATTTTTTCCCTATATTGTTTCCAGCTAATTACTGTGTCGAGCTTCTTTTTGTGTCCATCTAATTATTGTGTCAAGCTCTTTACTGTGTCCACATTCACTTTAAACTACTTTTGTTCAAATTTCAGTGGTCGACATGCTGCGGTCATATCATGCTGCGCTCGGCGTAGCCCTTTATTATACTTTTCTGTTGGGTGTTGGGTTAAACATAATTATTTTATGTTGGGTGAGGTCATCTCTCAAAACTAAATTATGTTGGAGGGGCCAGGGGGAGGGGGCAGTAGTAATTAAATCATATATCATAAAAAATGTGTTGGATTATTCACAATGTCAGAATACTTGGGTTTAAAAAACATCAATAAGCTGTCATTAGGACGAAAAAATTATGAAGGATTTGAAAGGATGTAAGATGTTTCATTCTAAAATTTTGAATTTTTTGAATAGTGGTTTTGGGATACTACAATAAGTAAATTCTGGTGGTGGGGGTAGGAAAATTTTCTGTAGGTGGTAGGGTATAAAATAAGTGGTGTTCCCCATCCCAGGTATTTTAAATGGAACAGCCCTAAGCAAATTCATTTTGAATAGTGTGAAATTTGTTGAAATAAAAGTAAACATGCAATATATAATGCCAGATACAGCTAAGATAGTTATAGTTGAGGACAATCTCCGAAACAGAGGTGCATAGCTCTTCCTACGTCAGATTATCACCTCTGCCACACCGGAAGGAGAGATTCCTCTCAAAATGGCCGATTTTTATGACGTCACAGTGTGAAATACGTCAGGATGTATACGACGTCACTGTGAAAAGGGCGTTGTAAATCCAATATGGAGGACAAGGTGTGGCAGAGGTGATATCTGACGTAGGAAGAGATATGCACCTCTGTTTCAGAGATTGAGTTGAGGAAGTTCTCTTTTCAGCTTTTCACAAGTACAATATTTTAGATCAAGTAAATTTCACAGACATAGAGTGTCAGCATGAGACATAATCTCACTTTTGCTTCGATTGGCCATGTCCACTTTCAGCAGACAGATGTACATTTTCTGATTCCTTCATGTAAAGAAAGATATAAAAGTGAAGTCTATTACACAAGACTTCCATGTTACAAACAAACTTTGAAACCAAAGAGGAAAATACATACCTGTCTACCCTCTTCCATTTCAAGGGAGATTCCCACAAACTCACAAGATATTGAAACTGAAATGTGTCTCCCTACATGGAGGTCAAACTCTTCCACAAACAAAAAATGTCTCTCACTGTCTCCCATATTTATGAATTGATACAGTGGAACCTCTTAAAACTGACCCTATATTATTATATCTATAACAAAGTGTTTGAAGTCAAAATAAGATCACATATGTGTGCACTATGTGTGGGCTAACGTATTGATTAAAGGGGAAGAATTCTCTAACTTAACTTTTAAAATATAGGAAGGTCTTTTTAAAAATATTTTTCCTGATTCAGGAAGTTTTATGAGGCTTTTTAACAGCAAGCCATTTCCCTTAACTTACAGCATGCCAGGAAGCTACCATGTAAGTTTTAAATGTTGAATAATTCTGATTGCCAGTGGAACGTCCAATTTCATTGGTCAGTGTCATGAACAACTAAGTTATTTTTTGATAATCTCTTCTTGCCCATTAATATGCTCCGAGGTATAATAGTGCAGTATATACTGATGTCAAATTCAGTGACAACATTGGATTGGAATTATTAGAAATATGTAATGTTAGAGGAGTTTATGGATGTGTAAACACTGCCTTTCACCCACAAACTTCAGACTTTATTCCGTTTGTGAATTAGTCAGCTGCGTTTACACATCAATAAACTTCTCAAAAATTACTTTTATTCCTATAATAACACTACTGTCATATCTTAGCCTTACTGATTTATAAACACAAAAGAATAGACCATATCCGAGCTCTAGTATAAGAATTTACACATCACATCACAGTATATAGAAAACGTTATGTCATAAAGCCTAAAAAGTCATTAAACTATGTTGTTGAAGTACATTCTTGGTCACATGGGGTGGACTTTTTTGTGGCATAGGGCGGACAAACAACAGCTGGTTAATCTAAATACCAGAACTCGGAATCGGTCTATTCTTCCATCTGTCAACAAAAGAAAATGAAAAAAAGAGCCATATCTTATGATTAATTACAGACTAACACAGTACCATTAAAGGATATCAACCCTGGAGCCTTTGCTGTTGTACTTCATTATGTTTACACAAACAAACTTCCACCTACCTGTTCCAGCCAGCTATTACCAACTGTTTGGAGAAGTAAGTTATTTATGTCTTCTATTTGATTGGCCAAGAAATAAGTTATTTGTATCTTCTATCTAATTCAAGTTTGGGGGATGGAAGGCTATTTGATTTGCCAAGAAGTAAGTTATTTATATCTTACGTTTGATTCGTCAAATAATAAGTTGTTAATATTATCAATTTGATTGGTTTAGAGGATATACATGAATGGTTGACTATTTTTATTATCAGACATTGAAAGTTTGTTGACATCACTTTCTTTATTTGATTATCAAGCAAGCAACATTAAGAATTGATTATCAAGCAAGCAACATTAAGAATTTATATAAAATTATTATGTTCCAACAAGAAAATGTTGGAAAATTAAAACACTATAAGCCAGGGAATATTTATATGATTTCAAAGTAGAGATGATTATAGATTACGCTTTTGTAAGTTATAACATATTATATTATATCAAGTCATACAAAAAGCATTTTCTTTATTCTGAAATTAAAATGTCTTTTTTATACCAATCTTTTTGAAACTCAGGTTAAATATTGGGGTCTCATCAATCACATTATTCACATAATAAAATGAAGAGTGCTATGAGGCAGTTCGTGTAAGTATAAATAAAAGAACATGTTAAAATTCTTGTCGAACTGCGATAAAAGGTAAAAGTATACGTACATATTATATCAAACATAAAAATATAATTGAAAAATAAAAGATAGAGGTGGGGGTGGGCCTAGACTGTTGACAGCAACTTTTATTGCAGTTCGACAAGAATTTTAACTTGTTCGTTTACATTATTCACATAAATCTCTGAATTTACCATGCTTTCACAGTATTTTACACAATGACATTATAGGCATCATGTCCTGGTCAAGTATGATTTTTATATGACCGCAAAAAATTTGAGGTCGTATAATGGTATGGTGCTGTTGTCCTCCGGTGTCGGCGTCTGTAGACACTTTTGATTTTGGTCAATAACTTAAGTTCCAGTTGACCAATCCTTATGAAATTTTACCACAATGTTCCTTGGCACAAAAGGAAGGCTGGGTGGGTTTTGGACATTTTGGCCCCTCCCATTTTCAAAAAAGGGGCCAAAAAGGGTAAAATTGGGTGTTTTCACATATTTGGCTGTAGAATATTTATTATTTATTGGATTTTGATGGAGTTTCTTGCGTTGTGTTCCTAATTAAATTTCCTATTAGTATTATGTCAACGGATTTATGTGGCATGTACCGTTCAGGAGAAAAATGGGCCCAAAAGGGGCGATTTTCAAAAATTTTATTTTATTTATTTTAGTCCGATTTTGATACAGTTTTTTGCACTGGATTCCTTTTGAAAATAACCATAGAGGTGCACCATCAGATTTTTGACAATTTGTTTCTTTTCCGAGCTATCAGGGGCCAAATGGGGACAAAATTGCAAATTTGCAGATTACCTAAAATTTTTATTTTTCATCGGATTTCGATTGGGTTTTTTTCTTTGAATTCCTCCTGATATAAGCTTACAGCAGTATGTCAACAGATTTTGCATAGGTCTTACAGTTTCCAAGCTACAAGGGGTCAAAGGGGTTCGAAATATGTGAAACCTTTATTTTTCATTGGATTTCGATAGGAATTTCTTCTTTGGATTCCTCTTGATATAAGCTTTCTGTATATTGTTGACATACCTCTTGCCTTTTCCGATATATATATATAAGGAATTATAAGAGCTAATTTTTATTTTCCTTAGTTTGTGTGCAGCTAATTACTGGGTCAAGCTCTTTATTGTGTGCATTTAATTACTGTATCAAGCTCTTTACTGTGTCCTCATTCATTTTGAATTACACTTGTACAAATTTCAGTGTTCGACATGCTGCAGTTGTATCATGCTGCGCTCGGTGTAGCCCTTTATTTCCTTTGGTATTTAATTGCCAATGTATTCTATACTGCAGGAATGATTTCTAGAAAGTCTTAATGGTGACTATTTACTTTCAAATTTATTTTGGTTTCAGCTGCTGATAGATTTGCATTAGAAGGACTTAAGTCATTAACAATCATGGAAATCAGGTCCAAATTAACCATAGATAATGTGGTTGATGTTTATGTAGATGTTATTTCAACTTTACCAGTAATAGGTAAATATTAAATATAAGATGTTCTTACATTATATTCTGCTGAAATGAAATATCCAGGTAAATCCTGCAATTTGATTGGTTAGCTTAACCGGGGATATGAGACTGTATCGCCATGGAAGCAAAATCACAATTTTTAAAGGCCTTCAAGTGAAAATTCTAGCACAACTAGCAGAATATAAAAATTATTCTGGCGTAACAGGGGATATGGGTTCACGTTCCCTGTCTGTGCCCTATATCCCTATGGCCTTATGGCTCAGGGGATATAAAACACAGATAGGGAATATGAAAAAAAGAAGGGAAACAGGGAATGTGTCAAAGAGACAATGACCCAAAGGGGAGTAATAACAACTCAAAGCCACCATAAGATCTTCAGTGAACGGTGAGAAAACCCCACACCCAACGGCAGGTCAAAGTCGGCCCCTGAATAAAGAGTAATCAAGTTCAGCGAAATAAACATCATCCTAGACTCCTATAGACATAAAGTAAACTAACTAGAAAAAAGACAAGACACACAAAGGGTTAATAAATTTCCTGACTTAGGACAGGCGCAAACCTGCTGCGGCGGGGTTAAACTAGTTTTATTGGGCCCAAACTTCCCCCTATAGCCAATTTGATAAAAAAAAAAAAAACAGTAAAATTCAGTTAACAACAGGACTGAGTCAATTGTGAAAAATGAAACTGAAAGAACTTAATATAGGGACATAAACATGAAATTACAAAAGACTACTAGCAATCAATTGATATGCCAGCTCCAGACCCATTACCAAATGACAAATAAAATTATGTACCCTCAGTATACAGCTTCCACCAAGATCCCTTCCTGTGTGGAGTTTAGCATAATGATTTCATGCATATACCAGAATACATAAACAGACAAGACACACAATGGCTTAACAAATTTCCTGACTTAAGACAGGCGCAAACCTGCTGCGGCGGGGTTATCTAGTTGTCTCGCCCGCGAGGAAAGGCACGGAAAGCGAGACATATGCGTACAAAAAGTTTTTGTGATTAGGTCATTTTCTTGGTAACTATAAATGGTAGGTCAATGATATTTGGTAAATAGGTTGGTCTTAGGTAGTACATGACAGTCTGTAATATGGCTTATGTCCTTGACCTCAATTTCACGGTCTAGTGAGCATGCTAAGTTTTAGTGATTAGGTCATTTTCTCAGTAACTATAAGTGGTAGGTGAATGATATTTGGTATATAGGTTGGTCTTGAGTAGTACATGACAGTCTGCTATATGGTTTTTGTATGTGACCTCAATTTCATGGTCCAATGAACTTGTTAAGTTTTTGTGCTTAGTTTAGTTTCTCAGTAACTATAAGTGGTAGGTCAATGATATTTGGTATGTAGGTTGTTCTTAGATAGTACATGACAGTCTGTTTTATTGCTTTTGTCCTTGACCTCAAATTTAACGGTCTAGTGAGCATGTTAAGTTTTAGTGATTAGGTCAGTAACTATACGTGGTAGGTCAATAATATTTAGTATATAGGTTGGTCTTGGGTAGTACATGACAGTCTGCTATATGGTTTTTGTCTGTGACCTCAATTTCACGGTCCAGTGATCATGTTAAGTTTCCCAGTATCTTTTAATGTAAGGTCAATAATATTTGGTATTTGGGTTTGTCTTAAATGGAACATGACAGCCTGCTGTTTGGCTTTAGCCCTTGACCTCATTTTCACGGTCTAATGAACATGTTTGGTTTTTCAGTATCTATCAGTGGTCACTGATATTTTTTTTTTTGGTGATTCATGACAGTCTGCTCTATTGC
>MJUU01055260.1:0-17198 GCA_002080025.1 Modiolus philippinarum | reverse complement strand
AACTTTATTTTCAAAATGGCCGCCAAAAAAGGCGGGAAAATTCAACATTGACCGATTTCAATGACATTTGGTTTCCAAATAGATCTCTATGTTGCGAGTTCAAAACCGATGTTGAAAATTGTTCCTTGACCGCCATTTTCAAAATGGCCACCAAAAAAGGCCGGAAAATTCAACATTGTCCGATTTCAATGAAATTTCCAAGTAGATATTGATGTTGCGACTTTCAAAACCGATGTTGAAAATTGTTCGTTGACAGCAATTTTCAAAATGGCTGCCAAAAAGGCGGGAAAATTCAACATTGTCCGATTTCAATGACATTTGGTTTCCTTCAAAACTGATGTTAAAAATTGTCGCTGACTGCCATATTTTAAATGGCTACCAAAAAGACGGGAAAGTTCAACATTGTCCGATTTCAAAGAAATTTGATTTCCAAATAGATATTGATGTTGCGACTTCAAAACGGATGTTGAAAATTGTTTGTTGACTGCCATTTTCAAAATGACATTTCGACTTCAAATCGTGTCGAAAGTGGTCATTAGTAAGAACGTTTTTTATCGAAAAATCCCAACAAAGAAATATAATAAAACATGATCAGACTTTAAAAACAGTTCAAGATATTGGAGGTGTTGGACGTACGAAAGTTTGAGAAACTGAAGATCAACTGTATAACTTACATTGTTACCTTGATTGTGGCAACTGAAAACCAGGTGAGCGATACAGGCTCCTGGGAGCCTCTGGTTCAGTATCTATCAGTGGTCACTGATATTTTTTTTTCTGGTGATTCATGATAGTCTGCTCTATTGCCTTTGTCACTTACCCTAATTTCACAGTCTAGCGAATATGTTTAGTTTTCTGATTTAGTCAGTTTGAGAATTCACATCAATTTTGCGACCATGAAGGGACGGGCGAGACATCAATTTGGGTCCACACTTGTTTTATTTGGCCCAAACCTTCCCCCTATAGCCAATGTGATGAGCCCGTATCCCCTATGAAGATTCCTTAATAACATATGATATCACTATTAAGTTTTAATCTGGTGTAAACTTGTTTTATTATTACCATAGCTCTTCTGATGTACTACATATAATTATTATTGTATTTGCATGGTAAAAGCATATTTCAGAATAGAAACTTTTATGTTGTTTTGTTCTTAGTTTTTTTTTCAGGTGAACTTATAATTTTAAATTGAATGACTCACTTTTTTTTCTATAGTAAAAGTTTACTGAATATTTAATATACCTATAATGTTAAATCTGCCTTACATCTGCAACAAAGCAAAAACAGCATCCTATAGCTTGTTTTTTTTTTAAATCTGATATCAATTACAATCATCATTGTATTTCCTATACAGTTAAAGTTGCGATATCTCAGTTTGTTATTCCAATATTTCTGTCTCTGTGCAATATGAACTCTAGAATTGTGGCAGTCATTTATATACTGTGGTTAAAAAACATATAGGCAGTGGTAATTTAGGTAAAAGAACTAAGTATGTGAACAAGACACTAAGGAAATGACAAAGCAGAGTTCAAAAACAGTCAGTTCTATCCATAATATCATGTTAACCTGATATGGATATTAAACTTATTATACTTGACTAAAAGGGTAAGCAATATTTTAACTAGCTTAAAATTTACTGTTTGGTATCTTTCGCTAAAAAAAAAGATTTTTGAAACATATAATTGGAATGTGTATTTCAGATGTAATGAAGGAATGTTGTGAACTTTTTATGCAGAATAACTTTGGTCAAGTTGTAAGGCATAAAAAATTTATAGATCTTCCTAAAGAACTAGTGTTAGAAATAACACAGAAAATGATGGCAAAGAATTAAACAATTTGTTCCAGGTATTTTATTCATAGAGGTCTTTTCCAGGCTTTCTTTCACAAATACACTACATTTACAGCACTTTTCTATTCACTAACTGTGTCAGCCATTTTATTCTTTTTGTAACTGGGATGTGAGAAAGATTTTATAATTTGCCTGATTGATTGTGTTTTTAGATTTTTTTCATTGCTTGCTTTAGCTGTGTTGGTTTGCCACAGGACATTAAGAAAACAATTTTCAAATGGCATTAGAAAAATTGAGGTTGTTTAATTGTATGATACTGGCCTCACTGTCACCTGACATTTCATTTCTGTGCCATAGCTAAGTTTTGGTTGCCCAATCCTTATCAAATTTTAAAACAAGCAGTTTTGTCGGACAAATTTGCATCCCATGAATGATTGGAGGGATGGGTATGTTTTGGATATTATTGGTTTACAGTTATTGGGGAACAAAATGTGCTTTATTTTTTACTTTAACCAAGAGCCAATGGGTCGATTCGTTTCTTCTTTTCCCATCCGAGGACAAACACGTGAACGACCTAACCTGGTTAGTGAACAGAAACGGACAAAGCAGTGTGAACAAAAATGGCGGACGTTGTCTTGCAACTGTCGCATTTTTTGCAATGGACATGTTAGATTTTTCGGAGGAGGAGATATGCAAGCTTTGTTTATTTCAATACACTTAAAAAAAGTTATCATTAATAAATAATGTAATATAATCAATTAGGTTTGAGGGGTAATTTACTCTTGGTTATTTACTAATCTATCTAGGACTAATTACTTATTTTCATTTTCATTTTTTAAGTTATATTTAGCGATGAAAGTTGCTAAAGCCTAAAAACTTGTTTTATTTTTAAAAAATGTATTACCGGTATGCCATTTTCATATGTGCTGACATTTGTTATAAATTTAAGGTCTGATGTATTTTTATGCTCAAATTGCATTTTGTTTCTTCACATATGTTTGTCTAGATGTTAAATTCTCAAAACATATTCACTACAATAACCTATACAAATAATAATTACTCTTGTTGCATTTAGTTTCATTCTAATTAAACTTTATCCACCATCTTTAAACCGAATGCACCAATCACTTCAAAACAGTCGTACTCTGGATAACCCGGGTGAACTCAAATCTAGAAAGGAACGAAAAACCGAATTGACTGTAAACAACCCGGGCAAGAGAAACGAACCGCCCCATTGATAGTACAGTCTATTTTGTGGCCAGCAGGTGACAAAGTTCAACAATGGACCATACTGAAATACATTCAAAGGTCTTCTTATCTGAAACCTTGTTGCCAATTGAAACTTTAACAATAGTAATTGGGTGGTAGGCCTTTAGCAGTTTTGTTGAACAAATTTGCATCCCATGAATGATTGTTGCAAGATGGAAATAGTTAGCTTTAGCATCAAGTATGTACCCCATCCAAGATGGCCACCATCTTAGAACATGGTTTTTATAAGGACTTTGTCAGCTATTGTCCAGGTGAACAATTCAGGTTCTTGAGGGCCTTTAATTGTTTATTATTGCAATTCAATTGTGTTTTCCTTTACATTTATTTGTCATTTACCATTTTTTGAACTTTTTCATTATTTCTTTTTAGCTCACCTGGATATGCCAGGGTGAGCTTTTGCCATCAATTGGCATCTGTCGTCCATCCGTCCGTCCGTCCGTCGTAAACTTTTTTTTCAAAAATCTTCTCCTCTGAAACCACTGGGCCAATTTAATCCAAACTTGGCCTGGGTCATCACCAGGGTATGTAGTTTAAAAAATATGTTCTGTTAGTTGGAGGACCAAACAACATGGCTGCTGTTACAAAAAATAGAACATAGGGGCAAATTACTGTTTTTGGCAAATAACTCAAAAACCGTTGCAGATATCAAAAATCTGACTGGAGTAAAATTGTTCAGAATGACGAGATCTATCTGCCCTGCAATTTTGAAGAAAATCGGAAAACCCGTCTTAGAGTTACAGCCCTTTTTCCGTAAAATTTTCAAAATTTATGCATTTTTTATTTTTTAGTCCAAAAACTGTAACAGATAGAGGTGAAGTGTAAATTGCAAAAATGTTCAGCATATCAAGATCTACATACTATGAAATTCTGAAGAAAATCCAAGTGCCTGTGTTGTAGTTATTGACTTTTTTTCACCAAAAAAAAATTTTTCAATGCCATATGATTATGAGTTATTTCCCTTTAAATTCTGTGTTCAAATCTTCTTTGATTTACTTTTCTCTTTTAAGTTTAAGAGAAAATCCCTGTTATCACTTTATCAAAAATAATTATTTGTTACATAATCAAGAGCAAAAAAGTGTTTTTATACAAACTTTTACATTTTTTTGCAAAAATACTTTCATAAACTACACTTATTTCACAAATTAATAATAACTGTATATTGTGTAATGATATAAAGCTTGCTTGCCCACCATGCAAATGTCTCTCCCAGATAAATATTGAGATAGCATCTGAGCTTCTATGCCTGCATAACTTTGAAACTGACCTGCATGGCTGTCATGGTGATCTTCTTGCCATCACTGTGTCAGTGGTCCGTCCGTCGTAAACTTTTCATTTAAACATCTTCTCTTCTCTGAAACAGCTTGGGTCAATTGGAACCAAACTTGGGCACAATGGTCCTTTGGTGGCCCCTTTTAAAAAAATATGTCTGGCAAGTCCGTATCATATCCAAGATGGCTGCCAGCAGGGAACGTGGTTTAACATTGGACCCTATGGGAAAGCATTCAATGATCTTCTCTGAAACCACTGCGCCAATTGGAACCAAACTTGGTCACAATAGTCCTTTGGTGGTCCCCTTTAAAAATTTTGTTCGGCAAGTCTGCACGTCATCCAAGATGGCCGCCAGCGGGGAACTTTGTCCAAAATTGGACAATATTGCAAAAATCTTCTCATCTGAAAATACTGGGCCAATTGGAACCAAACTTAGTCACAATGGTCCTTACGTGGCCCCTTTTAAAAAATGTGTTCAGCAAGTCCACATCATATCCTAGATGGCCGCCAGGAGGGAACATGTTTTTAACATTGGACCCTATAGGGAAACATATTCAAAGATCTTCTCCTCTGAAGTACATGGCCAATTGGAATCATACTTAGTCACAATGGTCCTTACTTAGTCCCCTTCATAAAATGTGTCTGGCATGTCTGCATAGCATCCAAGATGGCAGTCAGCAGGGAACATTGTTTAACCTTGGACCTCATGGGAAATCATTTAAAGATCTCCTCTGAAAATACTATGCCAATTGGAACCAAAGTGAGGCACAATGATCCTAACATGGTCTTCTTCAAGAAAAGTGACAGTTGGTCTATGCCCCATCAAAAATAGCTGCCTGTGGGGAACAAAGTTTAATTTGGGATCATATAACATCAGCGAACTTCAAAATGAGACCCTTGAACAGTCAATAAACAAATTTGAAAACATTGTGATAATTTTGACTTATTGTGTCAGCCATGACCCAGGTGAGCAATACAGGCTCTTGAGAGCCTCTTGTTTAATGAAGATTTCATTTCACTGGTAGTTTTAATGCAGTGTAGTAATAAAGATTGGAAAAATAAAATACAAAGCTCTTGATATAAACTCATACATCTTCATCATTCTGTCTCTTTCCAAGATAATATATTTAACACTTTAGTGTTACTTCATAGAAACAAATTCCTTCTCAAAAGAAAGTATCTGGTTTTGAAATTACTATTTATTAACTTTCATTCAACTTTATTTAGTGTTACGAATATTCAGTTATTTATAGGTAATTGATTATGTGTTTGTTATATTTACAACTTTTAGTTTTCTTATTCCTTGCCATAAGGTGATGGGGGGGTAACTTAAGTTTTAACCAAATAATTACACCTGTACATCTGTCTGTCCTTATGGCCTGATTTGAAATTATTATGATAAAAGATTTCTCTGCAGTACTATATGATACAGATCTGAAATTTGTCAGATTGTTAGTATGATCATATGGAATGCATTTTCAGACCTATCAGGGTATCACCACCTTCTGTTTACTGACACTTCTAGCATTATAGAGTGCCCGGTAATTTTTGCCAATTTTTTCTCTGTTATGGTAAATGATACAAATTTGAAATTTTGTCATATGATCATACCATACAGTAGGATGCATTTTCAGACTGTTTGGATACTACTTCCAATTTACAGACTTGTTACAGATTGTTTACAGTCAGTTTTTACCACTTGTACAATTATATTTTTATTTTTCCTCAAAGTTTTCTCTACAATCCAGGAGTATCCATGTCCTGTTGACACATTTTCTGTTAGTTTTGGTTTGTTAATCAAGCCAATGCATACACTCACACATAAACTTATATTTTGTAGTTTTGGTGAATTTTTTTCACAATTTGTGTGATTCACATGAAGTAGTTAGTTAATACACATCCCATCAATTCTAATCATTGTAAATATTTTTTTATACTGATAATTGAAAAAGGGCACATAAAGCCCTTTGATAGTCATGTGATCCCCAAAATAATTAAATAATTATCTCAGAACAATTAAGTTATAAAATTTAGAATTGCATTTTATGAATGATATTTTTCTATCATGTTTTCTTACGCTTTAATGCCGAATTCCACTCTTAAGCAGAATGGGTCCCTTTTTATTTTGATTTTTATGGTGACATTCTTTTTTTTCTGATATTTACTGTTGATTTTGCTGAGTTCCGCTCTTTTGTTTACAGCTAAAATTTTTGTGTGAGTTTTAATAACTAATTAATGATTAATTTCAATGTGCATGTGCCAATTAGCATCCATTGTTGTGATATGTATGTGTGTCATATCTACATATTAAGTATTGATTTTTATTTTCAGATGGTTTACAACAAATGTGTGAAATGTTTATGCAGGACAATATGAAAGAAATCGTACGACAGAAATCATTTCGTTCTCTTCCTAAAGACATTACAGTAGACCTTATACAGATGATGACACAAAACTTACATATAAGATGAAAATATTACATTTTATTTGTGATTTAAAAATTCTCAGGGGGTTTGTTAGATGTAGACAGAGAGAAGTCTTTCATTATTAATTTTTGTTTTGCCTGTTGTTAAGATTTTTTTAAATAGGAAATTTGTTAAATTATTTTTAAATTGTATAATAATAACAAATGAAATCCATTTTATTGAGATGCTATGTTATGGTTATATTTATAACACTGCTGTATTGATACTAAACCATACTCTTGTATTACATCTTAAATATGGGAAATTTCTTACGTTCATACTCAATATACAGTTGGAAATTTCCTTCCTTCCTAGTCCTGATTTTAACAATTTCCAACGTAGTCTTATAAAACAAATTTTTTTGTTCACTTTCCGAGTTCACATCACGATAAAGCTGAATATTGTAGAATGCTTTTTTATCAGCACTTAAACAATAATAAACATATGATAAATTTATATTACTTTCATCATTTCAGATTTCAGGCCTTTACATTATCTTTTATTTTGATTTGTTCATCCGACAAGTAAACTTAAATTTTACTTGTCTGAAATGAATTGCAACTTGTCCAAACCATGTAGAATTTTTCACTTGTCCTTTTGGCAAGTAATGTCCAATTCCAATTTGGACTGGTAGGGACAAGTTGGACAAGCCTTAATATAGAGCCCTGGATTTCCATGGTTTTCATGGATACAAACAAATAATGAATTGAAATTTCAAGTTATAAGATTTGTTCTATGTCCTTACAACTGAAAATTTACAAAACCAAGAATCCAAACATAATGAAATAAAAAAATTTGATAAGAACATAAAACACAAATTTCTGCGAAAATTATAAATTTGAATGCTGTGTAGTCAAATCTGACAATTTTCATTAATGATATCTCGATTGTTTTTGTTAGAGTATGTGATATTATTTTTACTTTGTTATTTTTAAAAATCATTATGATACATAATGATTTTATATACACAGTATATTTATTGGATTCTTTTAATTTGAAATACACATTGCTTTATTTTGTAACACAATGATTTTTTATAGATTTATTAGATATATGGCTTTCTATGATTTTTTTCTTTTGATTTAAAATGTTGATTTATTAAATAATTTATTGCATAAAAAATTCATATACATTTTAAAGATAACATTTTGTAAAGAGGAACAATTTATTTTTGGTAAAGAACTAGGACAATCATTTTGTACAAATAAAATTGTTTTTGTGACTGTTAATTTTTATCCTGAAATGGTAATAACCATGTTGTTTGACTATTATCTATTAAGAAATATCTATATTGTTAACATGTTGTTTTGTTATTTATTTGAGAAGGCAATAATTTTAAACAATCATGTTTTAAAATATTCATATTTAGTTTATACAATACTTGAATAAACATGAAAAAGTCTTTCATTTATTGTCAAATAATATCCTTGTTATTGTACAATTTTATGTATTTTTGAAAATTATATTGTTGAAACAGTGTTTTTTTTTTTAATTAATTTTAAAATCCAAATATTTTGTATTAAGGCTGTTTTGATTTTTGATGTTTTTGAATTTTTAGCTGTGCAATATATTTAAATGGTTTAAAATTTATAAAAAAAAATTTTAAAATCATTGAGAGATGTTCGAAAGGCCCCAGGCAGTCCCACAGAAACTTGTACTTATATAGTTTTAATTTAGTTGATTATTACTTTTACATAATGTTACATATGAGTAAATGACATGATCTATTGATAGTTTGTGAAATAACTTTGTCAGTTTGGCTGTTGGAGGGCAGTGTCCAAAGTGCTGCTTTTTATGTCCCTTTAAAGATTCAAGGCAAATTTCAGATTATTTTCTGTAGATCATACAGATATGTCACAATGTTGCATTTCCTGAGTGTCCTATTAACCATACTGTCCAGTACAATTCACAATTATCTGATGCATGTCAAGTGCAAAGTCTAATCTGCAACTTGCAATTGTATTTACATTTGTTCTCTATGAACCTTTGAACATCCATTGATATGTCTACGTATCGTTTAGATTTTTATTTGAAATGTTTTTGCAGACATCAAATTTACTGCAGTTTTGTGTCTAATTTTAGGTCACTATATAAATGCAGGAAAATAAAGTAAAATATGACCTTTATCTCAAGGGTTTAAACTACCTCTTTTATCCTGATGATTGTTCAAAATTACCATTTGTTTTATAAGTGACCCTTTAGTTAACTAATGGCAATGTATATTGGACAAAGACTATTGTTTTCTACAAGTTATGTCTATTTTAAGCTGTTATTATTATCTTAATTAAAATGATCCAATTTGTTTTTGATCGGTACATTGTATTATAAAGACAAACAAAGTTTTAGATCATCTGACCCTATTGCATTACAAAGATTCCCCATAACCTCTGTAGTTACTTTTAAAACCATCATCAGATTTCAAAAGTGTAATGCTCCATACTACTTTCATTATTGGAAAATATTTTATACTGTGATTGGATGCACATTAGAATTTAGAGTCAGTCAATAAATAAAGTTATTGGTCTATACCTCTTAAATCTGCATATTTTTTTATATTTGATATCATTTCATGTTTTTTTTAACTCGCCTGGCCTAAAAGGCCATGTGAGCTTTTGCCATCACTTTGCGTCCGTCGTCTGTCCGTCCGTCATCCATCCATCTGTCAACAATTTCAAAAATCTTCTCCTCTGAAACCGCCGGGTCAATTGTAACCAAACTTGGCCTGAATCATCACCAGGCTATGCAGTTTCAAAATGTGTTCGATTAGTCTGTAGATCAAACAACATGGCCGCCGTAGAACATAGGGGTAAATTGCAGTTTTTGGCTAATAACTCGAAAACCGTTACAGATATCAAAAATCTGACATTAGGTGAAAATGATCAGCATGATGAGATCTACCCACTGTGCAATTTTGAAGAAAATCTGAAACCCATCTCGGAGTTATAGCCCTTTTTCTGTTAAATTTTCAAAATTTTTGCACTTTTTATTTTTTATTTCAAAAAGTGTAACAGATAGAGGTCAAGTGTAAATTGCAAAAATCTTCATATCAAGATCTACCCACCTTGAAATTTTGAAGAAAATCCATAAACCCCTGTAGGAGTTATTGTCCTTTTTTCATTGAATTTTTAAAATTTTCGTATTTTTTTATCTTTTATTTCCAAAACTATAGAAGATGAAGGTGAAGTGTGAATTGATGAAATGTTTGCCATGCTGTGGCGACTTCAAAAACTGATGTTGAAAATGGTTCCTTGACCGCCATTTTCAAAATGGCCGACAAAAGAGGTGGGAAAATTAAACATTGTCTGATTTCAATGAAATTTGGTTTCCAAATAGATATTGATGTTGCAACTTCAAAACCGGTGTTGAAAATTGTTCGTTGACAGCCATTTTCATAATGGCTGGCAAAAAAGGGTGGGAATATTCAACATTGGTCTTGATGTCGCAACTTCAAAACTGATGTTAAAAACTGTTTGTTGACAGCCATTTGTAAAATGGCCACCAAAAAAGGCAGGAAAATTCAACATTGTCCGATTTCAATGAAATTTGATTTCCAAATAGATATTGATGTTGCGACTTCAAAACCGATGTTGAAAATTATTTGTTGACTGCCATTTTCAAAATGACATCTCGACTTCAAAACTTGTGTTGAAAGTGGTCCTTAGCAAGAACGTTTTTTGTCAAAAAAGCCCAACAAAGAAATATAGTAAAACATGATCAGACTTTAAAAACAGTTCAAGATATTAGAGGTAATCGAGCCACGAAAGTTTGAGGAACTGAAGATCAACTGTATAACTTACAATGTTACCTTAATTGTGGCAACTGAAAGCCAGGTGAGCGATACAGGCTCCTGGGAGCCTCTGGTGTTTTGTAATTGATCTATGGAGTTAATATTTATACTTAAGAATTAAAATGTTAAGAAATGAAAGTTTTCTTGAATACATAATGATTTATGACATGAAGATCAGTTTTGTAATCTCATGTGTTAGGTGAAAGCTGCTTTTTTTCCAAAATACATTTACAAAGCTCTCCTTGGCACTTTTATATACAACAATATTTGAAGGATTTATGGTAGACGATCTTGAGATTGAATTAATAATGAATTATACCCGTTTCTAGAAATATATGTACTGGTACTTAAAACATTAAAATATTGCAGTTGCAGAAAAATCAATTTCTACAGATGGCCATTTTGACAATTTACATCTCTACAGTGCAAATAAAATTAAAATATTTGGAGACCATGCTTCAAAAGGCAGATAGAAATCAATTAACTAACAAGATATAACTTTCTTGGCAGAGCGAAACACAAAAGTCTCCCAAACGAACACCCATATCAGATTGCTGGGCATTATGAGACACACTTTCAAAAGAAAAGGGCACCAGTTTGATATTTAAGTCTAGAGCGATGCTATTAGAAGGATATCCTGCAATTGAAGTCACAGTAATGGCATTATGAATCATGATTAACAGTCCTGTGAGAATATTGAAATTACATTGATGTCAAAGAGTTTGCAGAGTTGAACATGGGTGCATTAATAGAAATTGTAATGCTGCCTTTTATTAATAAAATAATGGAATGAAAGGAGACAATTTATAGATGTACATGCTTTGTTTTGGGTCGTTTTAACTTGAAGATGGGATGTTGTCTCCTTGACATTTATCCCATTTCCTGTCTATTTCATATAAAACAAATAATAGAGTACAATCAAGCTTTCTGCAAGGTGTGTTTGATCATCTTACTTTTAATACCAAATGCTTAATTTTGATGACTCCCCATTTGATAATCAATCAAATAAAATGATTTTCTGTAATAGCAGATGCGCATATACATTATGTCTGTCTTAAAATTTCATGAATGGTAGGAGGAGTAGCGGATAAGAGATGGGTATCCACTTGTTATGTAATGGCAAAGTCCATGTTTTGTTATGGGAATCCCCAAAAATCAATTAAATCAAATTCTGAAATAGGTGGTGCACATCTACATTATGTCACAAAGATTGTGTTTAAGTTTTATGAAAATCTGCTCAGTGGTTCAGGAGGAGTAGCGGATAAGAGACAGGTACCCCTTTTTAATATAATGGCAAAGTCCATGTTTTGCTATGGGAAACCCCAAAATTCAATTAAATCAAATTCTGAAATAGGAGGTGCACATCTACATTATGTCACAAAGATAGTGTTTCATGAAAATCTGCTCAGTGGTTCAGGAGGTGTAGCGGATAAGAGATGGGTACCCCCTTGTAATGTAATAGCAAAGTCCATGTTTTGCTATGGGAAACCCCAAAAGACAATAAAATCAAATTCTGAAATAGAAGATGCACATCTGCATTATGTCACAAAGATTGTGTTAAAGTTTCATGAAAATCTGCTCAGTGGTTCAGGAGGAGTAGCAGATAAGAGATTAGTACCCCTTGTTATGTAATGGCAAAGTTCATGTTGTGCTATGGTAAACCCCGAAATCAATTAATTCAAATTCTGAAATAGGAGGTGCACATGTACATTATGTCACAAAGATTGTGTTTAAGTTTCATGAAAATCTACTCGGTGGTTCAGGAGGAGTAGCAGATAAGAGATGGGTACCCCCTTGTTATGTAATGGCAAAGTCAATGTTTGCTATGGGAAACCCCAAAATCAATTAAATCAAATTCTGAAATAGGAGGTGCACATCTACATTATGTCACAAAGATTGTGTTTCATGAAAATCTGCTCGGTGGTTCAGGAGGTGTAGCGGATAAGAGATGGGTACACTAAGGTGTAACGGAGGGAAAGACGGAAGGACGGATGGACAACCCAATCGCAATGAACCCCCCACTTTTCAAGCGGGGGGTATAATAACAGAAATAAAAATAAAATGCAAAGCCAAAAAAATCTAAAGACTTGCAGTTCAGTACCAGTAACAGAGACATATACACAAATGTAGATAAGTACCTATGTCTTGGCAAAAACCTTCCTGTTGATTTTTCTGTCCCTACTCTAGTGACAAACACTGTATACAGTAAGCTGTCAATTTCTTGCTTGCATGTGATCATAAAGATAGAAAACAGTAATTCTGCATTTTGAAGCTTTGATTTAACATGGTTTCTATGGCAAAGGTAATTATTTTCAAACTTCCAATGCTGTGGAACCCTTTCTTACATGAAACACACACACACCTTTCCCTTTAAGTTTCATGGAGCTAGTGTTTGTAGTTTTTGAGATACATTGAATAAAAAATGGTGAAAAACTTTCAAAATCACATGACACAAACCTTAAATGGAATCCTCTTTTGTTACTTATACATCTACAAAGATGTGCCTAACCCATACAAAGATTCAAAGTTCTAGGTCTAATGTTCTCTGTGATCTAGTTCAGACAAGTTCATCTGGAGGAGAATTAAAAAAAGTGGAATATATACTAATACAAAGAAGCACAACAAAAACGCTAAGTCTATCAATTTTGTTTGGGAGACTTAATAAGGTGTTACATGTATAAACCAAAAAATATTACTAGAAATATAGATTTAAGATAATAGAATACAGTTGATGCCAATAAAACATATTTCAGCTCACCTGGCTATGGTAAAGGTGATATTTTGCAATCTTTTTGCATCTTTCTTCATCCAACTATCTGTCCAATAAACTTTTAATTCAAAATTATTCTCCTGAATCATAAGCCAAGTGGAACCAAACATGGTTATTGTTTCCTTTGAAAAAGACTGGCTTCAAACAAGATGCCTACAAAGGGGAACAAATTGTAGTAATGAACATATCAAGTAACAAATTCAAGACTTTTCGTTCCCTGATTGGAGAGATGATTGTGAGAATAGTTCTTAGTTGGAACAGGCCAATTGGAACATAAGCTTTAAAAATTGTGTCCATCTTGTCTGTATCCATTCCTAGATGTCAGGCTTAGTGAAACATAGCTTACGATGGACCCTATGGGTAAATACTTTCAAAGATTTTCTCCTGTGAAACTATTTGGCCAAGTAGTATCAAACAGTCAAACTTAATGATAACAGTCTTATGATGTCTCTGTTACTGGATTTCCTTTGTTTGGGTTCTAGTGCTGCTGATGAGGAATAAATTTCCGAAATGGCCATACAGCTCATTAAAATTATTGCAGTTGGAGTTAACATATGCGTTATGGTCTTAGGGACCGACCATTTAACTTGAAGGGGGGGGCTATGGTTTTTTTTATAAAAAAATATTTTTGATCTGATTTTATGTGAAAAAAATATTTTGGCTGCCAAAATGATGAAAAAAAAATTTCTGAATGAGGCTTTCTGCCCAAAAATATAATGTTAATTTTGAAAAAAAAATATTTTGTCGATTCGCGTGCAAAAAATAAATAATTTGTTTCGCGCGAAGCGCGAAAAAAATTTTCAGTCCAGAAAAAAAAAACATAACCCCCCCCCCTTCAGGTTAAATGGTCGGTCCCTTATGTTCATTTACTCCATATCCTTTCGTAGAATTTATGATGGCCCTTTATGAATATGTCATGCAAGTTTACATATCATATTCAATGTGGGTGCTTGTATGGAACCCAGTTTCACATCGGACCATATAGGAAAACTTTTTAAAGATTTTTTCTGAAACCACAACGCCAATTTCAATTTGTTCACAAGTTTTCCAGTCGTTCCGTCCCCAGTAGTTCCGGTGTCTTCCGCCTATTCCCACATTTTAAAATTCACTATTCCTTCTATTCCCACATACCAATTCCTTTGATGTTTGATTTGCTTTTATAGTAATTAATGATTATATTAAATGTCACCTTTAATGAACTTTTGTGTACCTGTATTTCGATTTATTTCACTATTTTAAGGAAATGCATAAAAATAAAGAAAAAAAACATAAATGAAATAAAAGAAAATGGAAAAAGTTGTATTAGTTACTGTTACTTTTTAGACTACGGATCTAGATAATATTGCTAATTAATGAGAAGTACAAAAACATATTTAAATGAAAGGATAATCATTATTTTTCTTACTATAATTACATTGTATATACCTAGAGAAAACAGAATTTGCATGTTATGTGACGACCAAGAAATTGGAGATGAATTTCATTATTTGCTCAAATGTAAATATTTTGAAAATCAACGAAAAAAATATATAAAGAAAAACTTTCAAACTAGACCAAATATTATTAAATTCAAATTGCTAATGACGTCAACCTCTAAAATTGAGCTTCAAAATCTTTGCCGTTTCATAAAAATCATAAATAAAAGTATGTTGACTCCTGTTAACCCCTAATATGTTACACTTTGTAAATAATGTAAATAGTGTGTGTGTGTGTGTGTGTGTGTGTGTGTGTGTGTGTGTGTGTGTGTGCTTATATGTATTTTTATGTATGTCAATGTCTCGGTAACTGTAATAGTTTACGAGAAATAAAGTATATGTATCTATCTATATAATGTTAAAATAAAAAATTTACAAGCAAAATAATTCATTTTCATGTTCCCTTCCAACACTTCATTAAAAAGTTAATTAAATATTGTTTATACAGTATAATCCTTTGTTTGGTAAGTTTTCCACCTATTCCCACATGAAATTTAACTTTTTCTTACCTGATATTTAAAAAGTGGGAATAGGAGGAATAAACCGTAGTTCCGGCCTCAAGAGTAGTTAACTATGGCAAAAAGCCGTAGGTTTTCAAAAAATGTTTTTTGAAAACCTACGGCTTTTCCCCATAGTTAACTACTATCTACGGGACTAACGAAAATAAGCAAACATGTAAGTTTCGTTATTCACTACAGTTGAGACGGGTAAAACGGGCTAAATTCTTAGTTCACTCACATTTTTTACGTTGCTTGCGGTTTAAGGGGATACGATACAGTACCAAGGGCAGATAATAACATCGCCGGACCTGGAATGTTGTTTTCGCGACGTCACAGATTAGAGCGCGACGTCATAAATCACCGGACTTCGCGAATTGCGGACAGGTTACTATCTGTGAAAGCATGTAAAATAAATCTATGATAAAATCAATGTGGTTAAATATGAATTGCTCATAACGAAATAGGCAACGTGGCAGCTCAAGACTCGACATGCTTCTCAAATTGAAAACTGATAGCAAAAATCTCCTTTCGACAATCATTTTTTCCCAACGGCATCGTTTACAACAGAATCAATTTTCAGAGCAATTTCACGGTATTTTACGATTTGAATTTTCAGGGGATGCTTTGAAAATTCACTTAAGAATCCCGTAAAAATGTTTTTTTTACATCACAATACTTTCACGGGTTAAATACAAAATGCTGTGACAATGTCAATAAAAAATAGGCGAGAGTATGATATTGAAGAGGCATTATCACAATACACATGCTTGATGATTATTTAACTTTAAATGAGGGTCGGTATGATCTTTTCGGGGCAACATGAAAGACCAACTATTTCACAGAGAATTCATGAAAAAAAAACAATTATTAGGAACGGAATTCGGTCAATTTTATTTTTCGGGATGACTGAGGGAATCGTACATTTTTTTCTTGGGGAAATCGGGATCAAAACCCTCCTACCCAACCCCTTAAATTAAACCAACACAACATACAATGAATTTTGATTTATTTTTCATTAAAGGTCGATAGGTGAAACCAGGGAATATTGATCTATATACTTGAACAGCGGCATAAAGGAAATCATCACAAAGTCACTAGAAGGGTCGAGTTGTATTCGACTGATTTTGTAAAGATCTTCCGACGCAAGTAATCATTAATCACAGGATCAATTCTCTGTTCTGTTTGATGTCTTTTATTTCCTGTTTAATGAAATTAATTCCTGTTCTATTTTTCGCCACACTAATAAGCGAGAAAACATAAGTTTACGACGTTTTTCCAAGCAAAATAAAATGTAACGTCATTTCGCGCCAAAACCGGGAATGCTCATTTGTAGCGAAAAAATGCCAGTTTTCTCTCTGTAGCTTTAAATTAAGCATATGGACCCCCATTTTTCAAAGCGAATTTTTGAAGAGTAAAGTTTCACGGAGATCTCTGCTAATTATGAAGAAAAAATCAGTTCACAATTTTTTTCTATGTGAAATTTTACTTACAAGAAATGATCGTTTTTTCAGTAAATGTGAACATAAATGTCAATTTCGAACCACAAATGTTAAAATTTTGTTTTAAAATGTATACTTACCTTCTTTAGAAATATCTCAGGAAACTGTAGCAAAAAATCGGAAGCAATTAGCTTAATTCGTTCAAAAGTTATGACATTTTACATATTGTTGTAAAAATACAATTTTTTCGCAATATTTTGGAAAATGGGCAATTTTGAATCGCAATTATCTCGAACACGAAATCATGAAGGTATGTTTTTCTTTTCAGATTTGGAAAGTGCATATTCAAATTGACTTGATTTCAAACTTTCACGAAAAAATCAGTTCAGAATCTTTACTGTATCGTATCCCCTTAAGCATCTCATAAGTAAAACAAAA
>MJUU01055259.1:102904-120535 GCA_002080025.1 Modiolus philippinarum | reverse complement strand
ATGTGTCCGCCTATAGGTAGCACGGTACAGTTTCTAAACATAGAACTGATTTTCCCCTTTTGTGTACCCAAGATTCTATAGAGGAGTGAATACTGAAAGCTGAGTTCTGATTGGTTCTTAAGTATAATATTCATGTTGTATTTTTTTCAAATAGACAAATTATCTATGATTAAGAAAATATATAAGAAATTTTCATGTGCCCTTTATTAATGGAGATTAANTTTGCCTCATACGAAAAAAGAAAGAGATCAGCTAAAAGTGGCGCGCAGTTAGTTCCCATGGGAATCCCGATTGTCTATTGAAAAACACGGCCTCCAAATTCGACAAAAATATTATCTTTTAAAAATTCCAACATCTTGATTACGTCATTCTCAGTGTACTTCTTGTTTGACTCAGTGTGGTTCTTTACAAAATATGTTTTGTCGTTCCCTACTACTAAATAAGTGTATCTGCGTTCTCCGTTTTTAGTGCAGAAACATTGATGTATCAAATCCGAAATTACTGTTTTCAATTTATTGTGTGGCAGGGTAGTATAAAGATGTTTTATAAGAGTGAATTATAACATGTTTTATGTTATAATTCACTCTTTGACCATGTGACCTCCGGAGAAGAAATCCTCATGATATCAATTGAAGCGAACTCTGGAAAAGGGAAATCCAAAACAGGTAAATTCAAGATGTTATGTTTGGCATATAATCTTAATCATCCATTTTTGTCATTTATAACAAAAACAAAAGTTTCTGTAATTCAAGTTTTTATAGATTGTCATTTCAACAACAATGTCTTTAATTCGTAATAAAAAAATATATGAAACTTACTGCGATTTAGTTTCTGAAATGTTTTTAATTTTCACTTAAAACGGATGCAAAAGTTGTAAATACTCAATGATATATGAATTATAAATAAAGTTCTTAATACAATTCCAGATCACTTACCCATATTCTCAACCAATAAGAATACTCGACTATTGGACAAGAAGAAGGTTCAGAAATAAAAACGTGTAATATTATTGATAATATTTTCACAATACCGGTATTACGCTTTTTTTGTACAACTGAAAATGTGTGTTCATCATTCTAGACAGGTTATGCCCTCTGTAAAAAAAAACAAACAAAAAACAAAAAAAAACAAACAAACAAACAAACAAACACAAAAAAAAACCAAACAAAAACCCTCACCGTCATATTAGTGCTAGGGGCCGTTTTGAACTTACTTTAGATGTGGACAAAGCCTCTTGTTGAAGGCTTTATGGTGTCTTTAATATGGAGGAAAACAAAAAAGGTTGTTCCATTGCTTGGTTCTACCAGGTATTTGAAGAGACTTTGTCTTATGTGAATTTACTCCACATCCTTTAATTGTTTGTTTCGTTTTTCACCGGGTGATGTAAGCTTTTTGGTTTAAATTGAAGTAGGTCGCGAATATTGCCAAGTAGCAACCATATAATCTATCGGCTCGGCATAATTCACTAGCAGATGTGTTATGATCAGGTTTTGATCTTATCACGATCTTATCACATTTTGTAAAGACATTGTAAGATATTCGGTCGTATGTCACGGTAATTGCTTTCAAAGACGATCAAGACCTGTTCAGTTGATCAAGATCAAATAACTGAAGATAACTGCGTTCAAGGGCTATCAAGATGATTTAAGTTTGTCCCAGCCAAACAAGATCAAATAGAGATCTTGTCTTATCTTAAGAAACTGAACTCGTCTTGGTCGTTCCTTAACGCAATTAACAAGTGGATCTTATTTGATCTTAAACTATCTTAGTACGTCTTGATCATCCTTGAAATCAATTATCTTGAAAAGCAACTTGAAATTTTACGTCTTACCAAAATTGTGATAACCCTGTCAAGATCGTGATAAGATCAAAATGGCCAAACAAGATAATAACATATCTGCTAGTGAATGTAAACCATCCATGAAAGACTTGAAAGACTGCTGTCCCGAGTTCTTATTGTTGTTTATGTTTGTCTTTTGTCTTATTTGTGTTTTTCCTGTGTATTTCCCTAGCATGTAATTGTTATTTTCAGCAATTGCAGATGTATCCTGTTATCATTTTTATTACATTTGCAGTATTTTGAATATTTCGACATTCTGAAGAAACTAAACTGACAGTTACTCTGGTATTTCTGTATCCTTTTATTACATATGGATACCTTCAATGTATTTATGACGTTGCATTGATTTCTGTAGTTGTTTCATCTATATATTATTGGAACCAAGGGCAACGACATCGTTTACTCCTACGCCTACAAGTAATTTTATCTCGATATTTTAATGTTCATTAGTTCCAGATTTTGCTACTATTCAAACAGCTTTTATTACGTGAAAAAAAGACATATAGATGCTTATCTTTATATGGAAACGCTACAGTTGCAGTTTCAATATAGTTTACTTGTACTTTTACAAAGGGTTCGAACACAAACCATGACAACTCAGAGGAAAAAATTTCAAAAACTTATCCAAAATACAGAAATGACTTAAACAATTTTTCAATTTTCAATGGCATCAGACAAATTTTTGAAAAAGAAACAAATTAAAACAAAAATAGAATGGGGGTATATGCAAACTAAAATATGATTGAATACAATAAACTAGGCAACTTCTTGCTGGTAAATATATGACAACATAATCATTCTAAACATTTTTTTATCTCATTTTGTTACAAATAAATTTGTATGAAATTAGATAAACAATAAAGGGATATGGAGTAAATGCACATGAGACAAAGTCTGTACGAATACATGGTAAAACCAAGGAATACAACCACACTTTGGTTTTTGCTCTTCATCTTGAATTCACCATCAGGCCTTCAACAATGAGCTTTACTCATACCTTACTTGCTGAATGTCAAACAACGCTATGTTTCTGTTTACTCATGCATGCTGGGTCGTCAGCCAAGATGCTCTTACTATCGCCGTCATCTGTTGTCCGACAAAACCTAATAGAATAGATAAACAACCACAGTGCACTCATCAACTCAATGGCATGATAAAATCATGAGATGTGGGTACTATAAACAGGTGATAAAATAACATTTGGAACTTACAAAAATAAAATGCCAAAATCTCAATGCATGATCATGTATCCATTTGAGAAATTCTCTCAAGACCAAGTATGCCATCTCTCTCAAGGGATATCTTTTTTACAGACTCCACAGCAAAATACTTTGTCGTTACAAAATTAGGATCATAACTGTACAAGGATGGTTATTGATACTCATTAGTAGTTATTGATATTTCGCTAAAATATATCAGATAGTTTTATGAAATGCAATATATCGTTAAAACTTTAATTTGGCCATCAGGGCAAAAGTGTATGAAAATAAATTGAATGATACTTCTGACTGAAAACACCATCACTAACTGCGTTTCAATGTTTTGTAGAAAATTTAAAATATTTGATCTTGATTACGTATTTGCTTTCCCTGTGATACTGATGTAGAACTTTTCCCTCTACTCCGGTAATCCCGAGTACCTATCATTGTCCCCTGTGATACTGATGTAGAACTTTTCCCTCTACCTTTGAAAGTGTATGTCCGGCCATCCCGAGTACCTATCGTTGTTCCCTGTGATACTGATGTAGAACTTTTCCCTCTACTTTTGAAAGTGTATGTCCGGCCATCCCGAGTACTTATCGTTGTTCCCTGTGATACTGATGTAGAACTTTTCCCTTTACTTTTGAAAGTGTGTGTCCGGCCATCCCGAGTACCTATTGTTGTTTGTCTTTCATTTATGGCTGTCTGTTTTAGTCCCAGGGTGCATTGTGGCCCGTGATTGTAATTTTCTGTCTTTTTTAGTCCCAGGATCGATGCAATGTGGCCCGTGATTTTAATTTTCTGTCTTTTTAGTCCCATGATGCATTGTGGCCCGTGATTGTAAATTTCTGTATTTTTTAGTCTCAGGGTGCATTGTGGCCCGTGATTGTAATTTTCTGTCTTTTTTAGTCCCAGGGTGCATTGCGGCCCGTGTTTGTAATTTTCGGCCATATTGTAGGTGCAGTTTTAATGGTTAAAAAGCGAAATCATTAGGAGATGCTTTCTCGGAATACATACAGCTTACCATTGTTAGAAACAGTGTGGCACAATCTAAAATTTTCGGAAATTACGCTGGACAAATCAGTAATATAACCTGCTACCAAACCTAAAATTAAAGTGATAAATAAAAACCATGTATTCTAACCAACAAAGAACGATACACTGATTTTATCAAAAATGATATTAACGTTCTGACAGAAAACAATAGTTCATATATAAAATGTATTCTTCCGTCGGTAGAAGTAACATATTGCCCAAAAATGTCAGTCATAATTCCTGAACCATATACGGTTATGGTCAAGGTCGTTATCCAGAACTTCTGTTCGAGGACGTAAATAGTGAATATGAACACATATTGCATCTACCAAATTGTCACATTTTCAAACCGACTGACTTGAAAATCTATTTCTATGACGACGACGTAATCCTCTGGTCTAATTTACCATATTCAATTTACGATGACTTAAATACAAAACCCGTTTTCAATGTCTTGACGTTTCTGGTGCATCATTTATCATTTAGTGAGTATGTTTAATGAAGGAAAGATAACAGGAAACACTTATAATGACCGAACATTACAATCACATGTCACAATCAACCAAGAATAACAATAAAATGACAAAAGACAAACATAGATAATGAACGGAACTCGGGATAGCCGGATAGTTTGTCTTAGATGAATCATTAGTCTTTAGTTTGTTATTCTTTTCACAAAACAATGGTGTGTGCAGGGAAAAAAATGACATCGAGGCTCTGAAGGTGCTAGGTAATTGACCGGGAAATCGAGATTGTTTGCCACTTTTTACAATGGCAAATAATTTACCTGATACAGTGTCTAGATTATCGACATATAACAATGCGAAACATTGGTTTGTTATATCCCGGTACCAAGTTAGTTATATATGGTCAAAATGGAGATAATTTTAATATAAAATGGAGATAAAATCAGAAGTATAAGCGCCACACATTTTTTTTAATTATTTTGCGCTATTACGCAAAGGTTTGCATTACTTCGCAAATGTTTGTTTTATATCGCAAATGTTTGCGTTATAACGCAAATTTTGCATTATTTCGCAAATGATTGTGCTATTTCGCAAATTTTTGCGTTATAACGTAAAGTTTGCTTTATTTTGCAAAGTTATATCGCAAAGTTAATTTTTAGATTGATAGATAATGTATTCGATCCAACTGAGTCGTGTACAGGTGTGTAGGGATAGAATTCGATTTTAGGGCTTAAATTTGCACAAATGCAAAAGAATGGAGCATGAAAAAATACAATAGCTTCACCAATTAAAGTGAATAATCCGCTCGTATTTTTTTTAACAATATTAATATAAGTATTTCATACGCACAAAATATTGCACCCATCCAAATCAAATTTAAGGATTTAAAATAGTCTCACAATACCAGGAAAGATATTTCTGAAAGATTTGAAAAATGCAAATGGTGAGGAGAAATAGATTATTAAGCATTAAAGATGTTTCGAATCAGTTATGTTTGATAGTAATATATATATATTTTATTTGGAATAACTACACCTATACAACAGAGGCAACCATTATCGCGGTAGCAATAGTTGCGTCCAGATATGAAGATAAACAATCATATACATGTACTATAAAAGCAATTAATATACAATAAAATAATATTTACAGTTTTAAATCAAAGTTCATACTACTGTCCTTTTGTCCATCATGTCCAACAAGCTCGCATGTTGAAAATCACAAATTTACTGGTGCAAGAAATTTAAATCGCGAGCAAAATCAGAGATATCAACCAAATACTTTTGGATAAGGTGCGAAAATATCAATGTTTTATAAGTTGAGAGATATATGTCTTCGACCAATTTCATTCTATTGTAATATCCAGAAAAATACGCAAAAGTACTTTTATTAAAACTTCCATTAATAGAGTAATCTAATCCAAGATTATCAAAAAGTGATTGAATGTATTCAATATAAGGCCATTCTGAATTGTACAGTGCGTCGAAAACTTGCTTACATAATCTGGTATCGGGTTATTAAAAAAATCTTGAAAAATAAGAAACGCGCATTGTCTATCTAAGAATGCATTTCCTGGTTCCCAGCCAAGCTAAAGTAATGTAGCAGTAATTGGGACGTTCATTTTAGTACGCATAATTTTTTAGCAGCTTTATATTGAAGACTCTGTAACATATTTGTCTGAGATTCAGATGTGGCGACCCATATGGAGCATCCATGTACTATAGTATACCGTATCACAGACGTCCAGAGTGCATTGCCAAAATTCAATGCGATTAAAGTTTCCATGTTTACCTAAAATCCTGACCATGCCACTCAATTTTTTATCAATATTATCTCTCAGATACGTTTTTATATGATATGTCGGTTTCAAATTTCTTAATAATTATACCCCTTATACTTGTACACTTCTGTTTCTTCAACACAGTCAGGGCCTAGGTACCACTTCTTATTTTGTCTATACGTTTACCCACTACCAAAACTTTAGATTTAAATGAATTGAATTTTAGGTTCCACTTGCATGCACTTGGTATTCTGCTAAAAGTGTAACGTCGTCAGCATAAAGCAAAGCATGTATAATTTTGGACGACGTGGATATTCCTACGTTCTCTTTTTCAAGTATATCTATCAAGTCTTTCATTAGAACAGAAAATAGGGTGGGGATAGAACACACCGTTGTTTGACACCAATATCTTGTTCAAACCAGTTCGATTCAAAATCACCAAACATTTGAATATATTTCCCTCAAAAGGCGCCAAACTTTTCATTGTATTCCATTGTGCCACAACAGATAGAAAAGGGCGTCCCTCCATACGCGGTCAAACGCTTTAGATAAATCTAAAAACGCAAAATACGTCTTAAGATTTGACGATTTCCACAAAGATGTTATTCCATTTGTAATAAATAAATTATCTTCGGGACGCCTATCTTTTCTGAAACCACCCTAATTTTCGCCTAGTACATTATTATCTTCTAGATAATTCATAACTTTATCTTCTAAAATTGTTTCCATAAATTTTATAAACATTCGAAGTCAGGGTTATTCCTCTGTAGTTATCATACACAGAAGCAGATTTATGAATTGGTATAATAATACCCTTTTGTAAGTCAAGTGGAATTTTTTCCAAGTCTGTAACTGTAGTGAAAAGATCCAAAAGAGAGGTAAGAATAGTATCGCTGCCAAATTCTAAGAATTCATTTGGAATCCCGTCTAAACCCGCGGCTTTTCCTTATTTTAAAGACTCTAAAGCCCTTTTTATTGAACGTTCTTTAATAGCTAAAGACAGCATGTTTTTGGTAGGAATATTATTATTTTTAGCTTCTGCAACAATTCTTTCTATTGACATCGGTAGTAAAGATTTTGTCCTTTACTTCAAGAAAAAGGATATGTTTTTTGTATAATTGTAAATAATTTTATAACAGTTTTGCGATATAGTATAAGGAAGATTTGTACACCGATATTCAAGTCTTTCAGAAATACGTTTTGTCCTATTCCCTTTTCCTCTCAAAGTAAGTAGAATACCTGCATTGGGTTTCATTCATATCATTATTATACTATTGAGAAAGGGGAGGTTTCGGGACCCATAAGCCGATTTAACCGTACCGCTGGCTTTTGCTAGTGCCGTTACCAAGTCAAGCTGTCCAGAATTCATTTACGTTTGTCTTTTGCCTTATTTGTGTATTCCTGTGAGGATTATGGCATGTAATTGTAATTTCATGTCCCCTTGAAGTCATCTACCCACATGCCAAATATAAATAGCCTACCTCAAATTACGAAAAAGTTATAGTCCGAACACGACTTTGTCATTGAACCAGAGGCTCCCAGGAGCCTGTATCGCTCACCTGGTTTTTATTTGCTACATTCAAGCTTACAATGTAAGTTATACAGTTGAATTTCAGTCTCTCCAACTTTGGTAGCTCAAATACAACCAATATCTTGAACTGTATTTAAATATTTTACGAAAGGATATAGTCTGATAAAGACTGATAATGTTCTGATAATGGTCTGATAAAGTCTGATAATGTTTTACTATATGTCTTTGTTGGACTTTTTTTTACAAAAAAATTCTTGCAAAGGACCACTTTTGACACCAGTTTTGAAGTCGAGACATCATTTTGTAAATGGAGGTCAACGACAATTTTTAACACCATAAAGTCGCAACATCAGTATCTATTTGGAAACCAAATTTCATTGAAATCGTACAATGTTGAATTTTCCCGCCTTTTTTGGCGGCCATTTTGAAAATGGCGGTCACCGAAAAAATTTCAACACCGGTTTTGAAACCAAATTTCATTGAAATCAGACAATGTTGAATTTTCCCGCCCTTTTTTGGCGACCATTTTGAAAATGGAGGTCAACAAACTATTTTCAACGCCAGTTTTGTATTTGCCACAGCATGGCAAACATTTCATCATTTTACACTTAACCTTCATCTTCTATAGTTATGGAAATAAAAGACAAAAAATACAAAAATTAAAAAATTCGGTGAAAAAAGGGCAATAACTTCTTCAAGGGGTTTTGGATTTTCTTCAAAATTTTAGGGTGGTTAGATCTTGATATGCTGAACATATTTGCAATTTAAAGTTGACCTCTATCTGTTATAGTTTTTCAAATAAAAAATAAAATAAATTAAAATTTTGAAAATTTTACGGAAAAGGGGCAATAACTCCAAGACGGGTTTTTAGATTTTCTTCAAAATTGCAGGGCGGGTAGATCTTGTCATGCTGATCATTTTTACCCTTGTGTCCGATTTTTGATATCTGTAACGGGTTTTGAGTTATTTGCAAAATACAGCAATTAACCCTATGTTCTATTTTTAGTAACAGCAGCCATGTTGTTTGATCATCGGACAAATCGAACACAATTTTGAAACTGCATACTCTGGTGATGATTCAGGCCAAGTTTGGTTACAATTGGCCCAGCAGTTTCAGAGGAGAAGATTTTTGAAATTGTTGACGGACGGACGGACGGACCGACGACGGACGACGGACGGACGGACGATGGACGCAAAGTGATGGCAAAAGCTCACTTGGCCTTTTAGGCCAGGTGAGCTAAAAAGCAAGTTTGAGACGCTTAGATCAAAGGGCGAAGTCAAGTGTCACCAACAATCGTATGTGGAACGTCGCTTTGAGGTGATCTATTCACATGCTAAATATCAAAAGTCTACCTCAAAAGAGAGAAAAGGTATATAGCCCGGACACGACTTTGTAATTTAAAAGCAAGAAGATGACCCTGACCTAAAGGTCAAGGTCAAGGATCACCAACCATGGTAGGCGACATATTGCCTTAAGGTGATCTATCTACATGCAAAATATCAAAAGCCGACATCAAAAGAGAGAAAAGTTATAGCCCGAACATAATTGTTTCGGATGGACGGGCGAAAGGACAGACAGACTGGTTACTATAGGGCTTCCGCCATTTTTTGTTTTTGGGCCCTAACAAAAGTCGGAAGAAGACAACCTAGTGATGCATTGCTTCTGTCATATTTTAACCGAAATATTGATAGCATTGACTTTATTTTTCAAAAAATCATATAAAATATATCTTAATGTGAATAATTTATTTGAAATCCGCTTTATTATTTATGTACACCTTAGTTTTAGTTTAAACGTATTTCTTTTGCTCAAAGAACAGACAATGTACACCCATGAAAGATTCGCCTCCAAAATTTGTAAAAAGAAAACTGAAGAAGGAAACTGACGGAGCAATATAGAAGAAGATTGTGGAGTTGGAAGCCCTTTTTAAATCACTTTTTTCATGAAGAGTTTTGCTGTAAAAACTGTAATACTGTTTAACACAAAAAGGTCCTGTATGACTCGCATGATTTTGATCTAATGGCAAAAAACTAACCATAAATAACACAAAAAACATAAAAAACAAAAACAAAAAGCAAAGTAAGCTAACAAAATATAACAAAACAAACATAAAAAACAATGTCACTCCATATATAATTTGTGACATAGCTCGCTTGGCGAAAGATTATCTCGTTCAATAATATCTTGTGCGTAGGAGATACCCATACCTTTAGAGAGAAAAAAAAACGTGAAGCTATTTATTTCCGAAATTTCCATACAGCTCATCAAAATTATTGCAGTTGGAGTTAACATATGTGTTATGGTCTCATGTTCATTTACTCCATATCCTTTCATAAAATATTATATTGTTTTCGTCCTTAAGCCTTTGTGCAGATTAAACCCGGAAATCAAACTCTATCCGTACACATCCGTAGACGACTCTAAATTTCGAATTCGTTGAATCAAATACAGTATCTATCAATTTAAAAGGAACTTTGCGAAATAACCCAAATTTTGTGTTATAATGCAAACCTTTGCGAAATAACGTAAACTTTGGCTTTATAAGGGTCATGCTCAAAAATTGTCGATATTTGTGTTATTCGGTTGTATGCGTGATAAATGGTATTTTTTTTCACTTTTTAAAATTTTCAGGATGTATATTGGTAATGTATGGACTGGTTTGTAATACAAAAATAATCCCTTTATGTCTTAGTCTTTGTTTAATTTGACTTCAAAAGTGGCAATTTTGGAAAAAAAACCGTTTGTAATTTCGCCGTGATAGCAACGATATGTCAGATGTCTTAAAAAAAATGAAAATGAAAATTCAAAATTTCAATATTTATTTTCTATCAAATAATTTCTTTGAGAATAACACATAAACGAAACCAAACATGTACATATTCTATGAAAAAATACAGGAAAACATGACTGTGTGCTTTTCGCCGTGTCCCTTGTGTTACTGTTACCGTGTAATTCAACCAGGAAGTAAGGGTTATCTCTCTTACTGATTAACTAAGTGCCTTCCTGTTCAGTCACGACGATTTGACAGACCATTACAATGTTTCTGTTTCACAAATGAGAACAGATATTTTTGGGTAGATCCAGAGTTTGTTACCAGTCTGACTAACACCGAGTGTGAAAAAGCCGGACTTTTCACTGGCAGTGTGACGGGTACCAAGCGTGAAGCAGATCATGCTTACCCTTCCGAAGCACCTGATGATTCCTCAGTTTTTATAGGGGTTCACACTGCTAGTGCTTTAGTTTTGTGGCGTTCTTGTTCATTTTGTTTATTTGTTTTGTCTTTGTAACACTGTCTCAGTTCGTGTTGCTGTGAATTAATTGCCGTGATCTTTGATTTATAATTTTAGAATTTCCCCTTTCCTTTTCTTGCTTCGGTATTCGTTTGCCGATGTATTTTTCCATTACGTAATAAAGATTAGAACGCTTAACCATTTTATAAGAAGAAAACAATGTTTACAAGTGTCCCTGGTGTCAATAAATGTTCCCTTGTGTTACCGAAATTAAAATTTGTATTATTTTCATGTTTCAAATTAAACTTTTTTACTCTCTTTGAATGAAAAAAATGGTTTCATCGTTCCATCTTTGGGCCATCAAAGTGAAATAATTAAACTGTGAAAAAATAGAGACAGTATTTTATTTTTGATGGTACAAAGTCACCATAGTGTTACCAATTGTGTCCCTTGTGTTACACAATTGTTCCCGGTGTTACTGACCAGTTTTCGACAAACCAGAAATTTGTTGCTCGACTCTAGTGGTCAGAATTAAGAAAAGATAGCGTATGTTCGAGATAATGATATAAACAATAACACATTTTTAATATTTAAAATAATTAGTAAATAAATTGAAAAGGTTTGAAAGACCTAATCCCGCAAGAGACTTGAAATTCAAAACAATTTTGTAAAATATCTAAATCGCGACAATATCATTTTATATCAGTGACATTTATTTGATCATAATATCAAGAGGGTTACAATGGCAATATTCTAATAACATAGGTGATTTTTATCATTTTTCATGGTAGTAACACAAGGGACACTGGCTGGTGGCAATGGATTTATTTTTCATTTAAATTTTATTTCTATGCATTCAAAGTTAATGCCGAGCTGTTGTTTCTCAAACTTCAAATGATTAACGACTCAAAAACCTTAAAACTGAAACAAAATAGCCAGTAGTTTGATTTTTTTCTAACATCATCTTCAAAATATTGACGATTTTTGAGAATAACCGATAACATAAAACTTTGCGTTATAACGCAAATTTAAAAAAAAAGGGTTTTTGTGGCGCTAATACGCTTTTTATCACTATTGATATGTTAATAGAAATTTTATCCACTTTGACCATATATATGGAGATAATGGACCAATGTTAACGAAGAACTCAAATATCGGGCGAAAATTAACATTCCGGATTCTCATCGTATCTCTTTTGAAATTGATTTGACTTCAAAATGATATGTTTACCGCATTTCCTTTCTTTTTCATATGGCCCGAGAACACAATTATTTTCCCCTATTTGTCTTTGTAAAAATAAACAAAAGTAAAGGTCAATAAAAAAAATCGTACCTGCTCTATCCTCATGAGATTTGCCATACTTACAGTACAGCCTAAGTGTGAAAAAATATACAAAAACAAAGAACTTTTCCCATTTCAGTTTCTTTTAAATTTCCCAGAACTGAGGGAACCCTCATTGGTAAAGATGGAGGGCTTCCGAATGTAGCAATTTTCACCTTTTTGCACTTAACCTAATGACTCCTTGTGCATTGATTTAGAATTAAATTCCTAATTTTAAATGTTGTTTAATGTCTCTTCTTTCATTTAAACCCATAAAAAATACTAAATATGTAGAATAAAGGAAAGAAAAATAAATTAAGAGAAATACACTTTGTTCAATTACTATTATCTAAGTTTATGTAAATTCTAAAACCTTAGGATTAACTCCCTCCATCGTAGTTTTGTCCTTAACTATATTTGATATTACTGATTATTCGGATTTCGTTTTGTTTTATGCATTTTAAACATTTTTTGAAATTATGGATTTCCTTTGTTTGGGTTCTAGTGCTGCTGATGAGGAATTAATTTCCGAAATGGCCATACAGCTCATCAAAATTATTTCAGCTGGTGTTAACATATGTGTTATGGTCTCATGTTCATTTACTCCATATCCTTTCGTAAAATACTATTTTTGCAAGAACTATATTCGTACACAACGAGTATTAAAGGGTCCTAATTGTGTTCTCGTATCATATGTATCGTATCTTTTGTTGATTAGTATATATAATGAACCACTGTATTGAACATTTTCTCCGAAATATATCTGGCATCATGTACTGTTAAAAACCTGTACGCTTTACACGAACATCGTTTTTTAATGTTTTTTTTTTAATACAAGATACACTGAATTATTTAAAATTTACAGTGGTCTTCCTTTGATAAAATAACTGAAAAGAATTACCCCCTTTTACTCTTTTTAAGAACTTATATATAGTTATTCTCTTATGATGCCGATAAAAAATGTCTGAATAAAATAAAATTTCTTTTCTTAATTAAAATCAATTGCATTTTTCCTGTGAAAAATATTACAATTCCAAATGTTGAAATCATACCATATTTACCACAATATTCAAAGAAAGCTTTATCATAGATTCAATGGCTTTTTGCTCATTTGCGTCGTTTTAGTTTGACAATCTTTTTATATTTGCACAAGCTATTTTATTTAAAATAGCACAGCAGTCAAATTATAACATCCAAGATGGCTGAAGTGTGAAACATATACTTTATAACTGGACCGTATCTGAAAACATATTCATAAAATTCCAGTCCACTAAGAATCAAGCTTGGTCACAATAGCACAGAAATGATACTTGGCAGGTTTTAAAGTTTGGTTTTGAAAATGTATATATATAGGAATTATCAATTAAAATTCAATTTAAAATTACAGATTTTTGCAGACTTGCTATTGAAAACATTCCAACTATTGTAAGGAATTGAAAAAGATATGGTTGCTAGATAGAATTAAAAAAAACGGGTCTTTGAGAGTTTTATGAAATTTGCCAATACCAGAATCAATATTTTTGCAGTCTTACTATTGAAAACAATCATTGTTGCTGTAAGGAATTGAAAAAGGTATGGTTGCTACGTTGAATTCCCAAACAATACTGGTCTTTGAGGATTTCAGGAAATTTACCAAAACAAGAGCAGAAGATTTTTGCAGTCTTTCTATTGAAAACAATGATTCGTAATGTAAGGAATAGAAAATAGTATGTTTGCTAGGTATATTTCCAAAATATAACAGGTCTTTAAGACTTTCAGGAAATTTAGGAAATAAGAATCAAAGTTTTTTGCAATCTGACTATTCAAAATGATAATTTACTGTTATTGAAAAAGATATGGTTGCTAGGTAGCATTCCAAAAAATACAGGTCTTTAAGACTTTCAGGAAACTAACCAAAATAAGAATCAAAGGTTTTTGCAATCTGACTTTTGAAAATGATCATCGTTACTGTTAGGAATTTAAAAAGGTATGTTTGCTAGGTAGCATTTCAAAAAAAAAAATACAGGTCTTTAAGACTTTCAGGAAACTTACAAAAATAAGAATTAAAGTTTTTTTGCAATCTGACTATTGAAAATGATAATCATTACTGTTAGGAATTGAAAAAGATATGGTTGCTAGGAAGCATTCCAAATAATACAGGTCTTTAAGATTTTCATGAAACTTACCAAAGTATGAATCAAAGTTTTTGCAATCTGACTACTGTAAATGATCATGATTACTGTAAGGAATTGAAAAAGATATGGTTGCCAGGTAGAATTCCAAAAAATAACAGGCCTTTAAAGCTTTCGGGAATTTTATCAAAATTAGAATCAAAACTATTAATAATGATCACTGATAAAATTAGGTACCAAAAAAGATATGGTTGCTGGGTACATTAAAAAAAGTATTGGGTCTTAGAGTTTCAGGAAATTTACCGAAATAAGAATCATATTTTTGAATACTAGCTGATGACATTAAAGGGATGCTTAATTATATGATTTTATGTTAGAATGTCAAAAATTATTGGTCTTTGAAATTTTCAGGAAATTTACCAAATTTCGCACCGAAGTCAAAATTCTAAATTCTTATCTTGGATTCCAAAAGCAATTCAAGTTATTCCCCATGGAAATATAAACCACAAAATGAAAATTATACATAAAGTTCCAGTAATATGCTCAGTACTTATTGTTTTACTTTATTTTTTTTGTCCCTGAAGGGCATGCCCCCAGGGGTCATACCAAATGTCCGCTATCATTAGCAAATTAGATAAACATAATGGAACGCATATAGAAAGTTTCAGCTTCCAAACATAAATGCTTCAGAAGATTTTGCATATTACTGGATAACTCGAAATACAATTTCGCTCATTATTCCGCCCTCAGGGCAAATTTCAAAATTCACAAACCTTCGGCACAGACAACTTTTATAGTGTTACTTATACCCTTACAACAAGGTTTCTGCAACTTACGGTGTAAGAGGAGTTCGAGCTGAATCGCTGTTTTTCGTTTTTTTTCCCTAGAGGCCATGTCCTGGAGGTCATACCGAAATTCCGACACACTCAGTGAAGTTGCTACATAATATGTTAGTCGATTCCTGGGTTTCAACTTTCTAGCCCGAATAGCCTCGGAGATTTCTTCAATTATTGGATATCGCGAAAATTCGTTTTTGCCCATAATTTTCCCCTAGGGCGTTTGACAAAAACTCCAAACCCCTAGCGCGCTATTGTAGATCATGCTCTAGTATAGTGTCAAGCTTTAAATTTGTATTTCTTATAGTTCCAGAGCTATCGGGGAGCACTACAAAAGGACGGACTGCATTGCATAATCCCCCCGCTTTCGCTAAGCGGGGGAATAATAAAGTTTAACATTGGTCCCTATGGAAATAAAACGCCTTAAAAATATTCTACTATGATACTTATATTCTAACTACAATCAAACAGTAACTATGATAATGAAATGGTATCTGACAAGTCTACACCGAATCGAAAAAGACTACCAGTGGTTAACATAGTTTAACATTAGCACCTATGGGATAAAACTCTTCAGAGTACAAAAATTACCGAAGTTGCATAAAAACAGTAAATTTCGTTATGCTGTACACGTGTTTCACGGAGTAACCTCTCATCAGCAGCATTAGAAAGCCATAATCCAAAAGTTGTAAAAAAGAAGTACTCCAAAACTATCCAGAGATTATTTCTATTTTTCCTATGTCAGCTTGGTTTAGGTGAATACTACAGACCCTTCAAAGCATATGGTTAATGCAAAGAAAGGTGCATAACTGCATCATGTGAACATGATTTCTAAAAACTCAAAAACGTTGGATGCAATCCAACGTACAGTTATAAAGGTAAAAGGTATACAGTTTAATAATAATGTAGACAGGATATCATGAAAGTTTAGCTGAAGTGTTGCATCCAGCTTTTTCTTTAGATAAGTAAATTCTAAAGTTACTACAAAAATCGTTTGTAGGAACTTTGGAAAGACAGCATATTCTCTTCAGTTCAGATAAAATAAAAACATTTGCAAAATGTATAAGTAAGTCATAGTTGCCAACCTCTGACAATGAAAAATCATGTCATGACATGACATGAGATACCAAAAAGCGAGTGAAAACGCGCGACATACTTTCGGATTATTGAACAAAATTTATATAAAATTAATTTGCCAACATAAACGCCCGTTGTACTCAGGGACTATACATTACAGGGATAAGACAATTCTAGTTACGTCTATGTAAATTGTCATATTGACAAGTACAAATACAAAGTGCACGACTCATATACTTTTGACTTTAATTTTAGTTTAGTTGGAACTTGGCTTACAATTGCAAATGAAGAAACTGACAGGCGACGCAGGAAAACAACGAAGTCAACGGTTAATATTATCCCTATGTGTCGACTGTGCTTCGGCGAACGACACAAAAAATATCAGATTTACACTCATTTAATCAAATGACCGGGTCAACTGACTAAGTTTCGAGGGTCTTTCGATTAACTGAGTTTTCAATTAATAATTGAATGCATTTTTAAAGTTTCATCGGGATATGAAAGGGTTGACCGAAGCACCTTTTTAATGAAGCGCGGTAGCGCTTCATGTTGAAAATGTGCGCCCGGTCAATCCTTTCAAAGTCCCTATGAAACTTCAAAATAATAAACAAGAGGCTCTCAAGAGCCTGTATCGCTCACCTGGGCCATTGCTGACAAATACAGTCAAAAATAATAATACCAATGTTGAATGCCAATCTTGAATCTGTTCAGACAAGCCAGACACATTTTAAGAAGGGGACAAACTAAGGTCCATTGTGACCAAGTGTGATTCCAATTGGCCGAGTACTTTCAGAAGAGAAGATCTTGGAATATGTTTCCCCATAGGGTCCAATGTTAAACTAAGTTCCCCGCTGGTGGCCATCTTAGATGATGTGCAGACTTGCCGGACTCATTTTTGAAAGGGAACCACCTAACGACTATTCTGGCCAAATTTGGTTCCGATTGGCTCTGCGGCTTCAGAGAAGAATATCTTTGAATACCTTCCCATAGGGTCCAATGATAAAACCAGGCTTCACGCGCTGGTGGCCATCTTGGATATGATGCGGACTTGACAGACACTTTTTTGAAAGGGGACAACTTAGGACTATTGTGAACATCAATATGTATTTGGAAACCAAATTTCATTGAAATCGGAAAATGTTGAATTTTCCCGCCTTTTTTTGCGGCCATTTTGAAAATGGCGGTCAACAAACAATTTTCAACA
>MJUU01055259.1:68708-93428 GCA_002080025.1 Modiolus philippinarum | reverse complement strand
CAAGTTAAATGGTCGGTCCCTTAGTATAGGTTGTAATTTAAATACAACACTTAACGTGCGTCTTCATGCACTATGTCATCATTGTGTATTTATGCATTGAAAATTGATAAATCATCAAAATGTGCTTAAAAAATTCTTCGTTCGAGTACCTGCGTAATATAACTTTAATATTCAAGTACCAAGCACTGACTATATTTTTATGTTTTGTGTACTACTATGTTTCTGAATTATTGTTGTTTGGTTCATTTTGACTTATATTTTACCCACCTATAGACAAAGCATGGAGGTGAAATAAACCAGTTTCATTTCTATATTATAAACATGTTGTGTTTACTTAAACATTTAAAAGATTGCATGGGAAGAAAAATCATTGATCAGTGGTACTTTATTTTAAACTCATATAGATCGAAATATTGATAGAAACTTGTATAGAAATTGAAAAGATCAAAGACTTATGTCAATATGATAATATAAATACATGGGTTTTGATCAATTTCACTAAAATGCATGCTGAATATCAAATGTTTAATCCATAGAAAGATGTATCTGAATTACGTTTAAGTAATACTTTCACAATATTATATAATACTATTGATATTTTGGAATTACATTAAACCCTACACAGTAAATCTGGGAAGTATTGGGTATTCCATGCATTGTTTGTTAATTAATACAGCCAGTATTGGATATTTTAGTCAACATTTACTCGTATCCAAACAACAACAAAATGATAAACCTTTTTACAATTTTACAATGTGAAATCAAAAATGCAAAATAATCAAAGTTAGAAGTATGACATGTACACTGATGCTGATGTCACTGATGTTAATTAAATAAGGCACTAATTGACAAGTCTTTTGGAAATTTGGTAGGAAATCGGGTTCACAGTACGGTTACAATTGGCATGTGACCAGTTCTAAAATTAGCCCCTCAAATATATGGCTTATATCATGAGACAAGCACATCAGTTTGTGGCTGATACATATGTGTTCTACTTATGGTTTTAGGACATTCCGGTGTGTAGTTTTATTTATTTATTTATTTTTGTTTGTTTGTTTGTTTGTTTGTTTTTGTTTTTTTTTTTTTTTTTTTTTTTTTTTTTACCAAAATCAAGTTTGCAGGAGTGTGTCTTTTGACTTGGGGAAACACCAGTGCTTTGTTTCTTACCTTGACGCTTTTCACTTGGGACGTATTGGGACTCAGTGATTTTATATTTTACCCAGTCTTAAGCCTTTATCAATAACAGAATATCAACAAACAGCTTAAACGCAATTATTTTTAAAAATCCAAATCTAAGTATTACTGTAAGTATAGCACTACAGACATTACGTTGAAAGTGGTTAACACTGACAACTGGCAAAGTTTAAGATACTGACAAAATAGCAAACGTTATCATTTGGTAGCTAATTTGTACACTTTTATTTTATTTCTAAGCTTCCAGACGGGAGGAACATCCACTCAGTCCTTACTTTTTAACCAATACAGACTTATTTTGCCGACAGTGTCCCTATATGTAATTGACATAAATATACCAGAATTTTATTTTTTTTCTCCAGGCAGCAAAAAACATCCATTAAGTCCATACTCATTCAATAAAGACGATAAGCATCACCAGGACATTAAGGAATGTATTGATAGACAATTTGATGAGGATTTTATAGACAGACATGGTTCTCCGGCATGGGTTGTTGAAGCAAACCGAGAAGTCAGCCATAGTGGGGAAAACCCTTTGTATATAAATAGATTACTTAGTCCATGTAAGGTAAGATGTTGGAGTAGAGACTGATTTAGGTGGTTGTCACCGTTGATTTCGGACTCCTCTGTCTTCTTCCATATCATAACATGTAAAATAATTTGCCCATGGGCACCATTTTTCATGTTATATTCTAAAAGCATGTACATATAAGGACTTTCTGACAAAATTTTAGGAAATTGACATTTCCCCCAAATTTTAAATTGCTTGTATCTCAAAATCAAGTGCATGAACCTATTATTTTTTCTTGTTTAATGTCAAACTTTCAATATGTTCTACTTATTCAGAATACTTTTATGAAATTCTCATTACTTTCATTCAAAGGTGCCAACTATCTAAAATGAATATTTTTTAGGTCCAATAAATATTTGTAGGTCCAATAGTCTAGTTATAATTGTACAGGGAATACAGGTTTGGGAATACCCAGCGCAACTGAAAGCTTAGATGATTTCATTACTTGCTTTTGATCATAAATCGTTAGTAAATGCAATTGTTTATTGTTGTTCTTCGTCTTGAATTAACCATAAGGCCTTAACAATAATCGTTTCTCTTTCCTCATGAGACGGTCCATAGCACCGGTTGGAGCAGAATTCATGGCTAGATGTTGAACAACGCTACATGTTCGCCAATTTTTGCATAGTTATTGGTCTTTTTTCCAGGGTGTATCCGAAATATACCAATACCATCGTAAGACATACTTACGAAAAGCCATAATCAGTGACCTCACACATTTTTGAAGTCTTAATTTTAAGAAGAATTTATAATTTAGATCGTAAACATGGCAATAGTTGTAGCTTCATTAATATTCACATCAATTTTATAAAAAAATATATATCTTACAGATCGACAATGACTCTAGTTTCACTGGTTCAAGGGCAGTTACACCAACGCCATCTGGTAGATTTTCTACGACTCCAAAAAGGAGTAACTCTATGTACTACCGACAGACGACTCCTCATCAATATCTGTCTGCTACAGAACTTCCACAGGTTTCCCAAACAGATCCAACTCCAATATTAGGAAGACCAACAAGAACCACGTACGTATCAAGTTTATCTTCAAGTGTTCATAAATCTGAACACTTTTAGATATAAAATTTTCATCGATGGAAAACATTCTGAAGTTTTTTGAAAGATAATACGCTATTGTAAACCAGAATTAGCTGTAGTATTTGTTTCGCACAGTAAAATTTGCAAATAAATTTGCGATTTTGTAATACGAAATATCATTTATTTTTTCTATGTAAATTTCCCCATTGTGAGTCGTTGGTTTAGTGTTATGTCCGTGTGGTCATGATTTTATACAATCTCTGACGTTCCTTCAAAAGTTTGACAATTTAGTGTCAACGCATATGAATAAATGAATATATCGTATTCATTCTTTTCGTGTTTTATAGGGGAATAACTTTTTAAGCATATTAAACATTTAATAAACAATGTGTTGTATTTTGTCAATAATCCTGGCGATTAATTAAGACATCATTATAATACCACTAGTTTATGGAATCCAGACACCACGTCCCCAGTCCTGCATACTGTAAAGAATTGTGTTGTATTAAATCCAAAAAATTCTAATTCAATTTCAGCATATTTGTAAGTAAAATAAATATCACATAAATTATAATGCATATTAGATCGATTGATATATCTTGAGGATGAGACAAGGGGATACGATAAAACACTATTCCCTTTTTACTTTTCCTGAATGATGCATATAAATGTATGTACACCAATGCCTGAAACACCATAAGACAGATATATAACCCTGCATGCATGATAAATGCCAAAGCACGAAATCAGCATGTGTCGAACTGTTAAGCATGACATACATGGATATAAACAGTTCCATTTTCCACAATAATGTTTTATTCTAAAAACGAGAGATGTATTTATTTCAGCTATGATGTACTTGTTTGTGAGAGAATTTGCCATATGGATATACTATCATACTTTCAAATTTCGGCATTTATCATTTTTGTGATTTCAAAATATAATTCTGACCACCTGTTTATAGTGCCCTATCTTACTATTTTATAACGCCAAGTTTTCTTGCAATCGGCTTGGTGACTGCCCTGTGTTTGTCTATATGTTGTAATCGTCCACTAGCTTAAGACACTGATGCTTTTGTCGGGCAATGGACAGTAACTTGTAAGAGCTTTTTGCTAGTTTATTTATATTTGTTGACGATCCCGTATGTTCAACATATAGCAAACAGGTGCTAAAAGCCGTCTTTAAATTACTATGAGGTATGAGCATTGATCTTTGTTGAAGGTCTCATGGTGACTTCAAGTTAAGTAAGTGAGAACTGAACCGTCAGTCAAAAGAACGAACAATCCAAGGACACCACTTGAGTACGGGACAAAAAAAAAGAAAAATGAAGACACACATACAGATGAACAACACGGACCCAATAAAAACCATGGATGAGATTATTTGTACCGGTAGAGTAAGCATCTCCTGCTTCTTATAAGACACCCGCCGTGTTGAACATATCAACTCCGGTAGTAAAACAAACTTTAGTTGCAGAGGGAAAGATCTGTTGTCATCTGAGAATTAGATATCCAATAACGATCCACAAGATCTTGATGTCGACCGTAAAACTTCTGTAGTGATGATTTAAGTTTTTCGTAACGTAAACTTGCTTAAGTAGCCTATTTGTGAGCAACTGAGCTCTATCAAGGAAGTCACTGTACGACCACAAGCCCTTGAGTAGCGAATGAGTTGTGAGTTGTAAACTCCATATGCTGGTGCTTTTGGAATGTTGCTACAAAGAAAAGGGAAGTTGACTATTGGAAAAGAGAAGTTATCGCGTTTGTCATACAGCCTAGTTTGAAATGTACCTCTGTTGTCAATTGCAAGATAAAGGTCAAGGAACGATGCCGATGTGGAAGTATCTGTTGTATCTTTAATTTCAAGCTCTTTTGGATAAATAAGATGAAGAAAATCACCAAAGCAAGGGTTGTTTAGTGACAAAATATCATCTATATAACGGAAGCTGAAATTAAAGGACAAAGCCAGTTTTTTGTCTTTATTTTGAAAAGCCCTTCAATGAATTCAGCCTCATAAAAATGGAGAAACAGAGCGGTAAAAGAGGTGTACAGTTTGTGCCTATTGGAATTCCGATAGTCTGTTGAAAAACAAGTCCTCTAAAGTGGACAAATATATTGTCGATCAGAAACTCCTGTATTTGTATACACTTTTATTATGTGCATTTACTCCATATCCTTGCATTGTTTGTGTAGGCGTCCTTATAGTTGGCATGATTTGTGAATCAGGATCAACTTCAAAATACGTTTACATATACCATGTCATGTGAGAATATTGGGTAGATAAACACGGGTCCCCAACGCGTGTATAAATTTATGCTTGATTGAATATCATTAGTTCAAGATGAAGAACATCAATAAAAGCGTTGTTCCATTGCTTTTTACCATGCATTTATAGAGATTTTGTCTCATGTGCATTTACTCCATATCCCGTCATTGCTTATTATCTAACAATTTTTGCAATCACTTTCTTCAAATCTTGGTTGTAAATAGGAAGAGTGTTTTCCATTTTCAACATAGAAAAGGTGGTTGCTTTCCACAATTACAAGGCTTATGTATTTATATCAGTGGAAATTAGCTCAGACCTAATGTAAAAAACAACCACAAGCCTCAATTTAAACAGGAATAGAAAACACTGATGTAATCATATATTTCGACTTTCTGTGGAACTTCAAATTTTTCGACATAAAAAATTCTTCAAATTTTTTCATATAGAACAGAAAATTTGTAGAATTTCTATGAATGGAGAGTGAGATTAACCCTTGAAAATAAAAACACTACAGAAATTAAATAACAATTTATTCTTCTTATTATGACTATGGTGATGAATTTGAATTTCCGATAGTGAATCCCCATTGTCTTAATACTAAAGAGGTTTACTTAGGTACTGTTTGAGGGTTAGAAAAGTAAAATGTTCCATTGATTTGTGATTGTTTTTTAGTGTTATGGTCAGAAAATTACATTAACAAATATCTTTCAAAACCACATATATACCTCAGTGATCATGTGAAGTGTACAGGAAATACTTACCTTTCCTTATCACCTGATGTAACTCTGTTTTTTAAGAGTCCACTGTAATGTGCTTTAATGTTGAGTGTTGTATTTGTGGGGTTCTTGTGTTTCGTGGATGCGTCTTTGGTCTCCCGTCCTCTGGACTTTTTTTAGTCTTGTACTGCAATCTTAGACTGTTTTCCTTCGGTATTCTACTGCCGCTGTCTGAGAGGTAGTCCCTTCTCTGTCTCTATATACTTAAACATCCTACTAGAATGAACAGTTTGCCATCAGAGGTTTAATTATCTCTCTCGGGGATATAAGGAATGTTTGAAATGAAAATAGTCACGAGTTAGTTTATATGTATATGGTTACAGTCTTGCAACAGACTTGTTCAAAAGTTGCATTGAATAGTCTATTATCGTTTCTTGATTTCTTGAATAACCTTTTTGATTTTGAAAATCGCAATGAACGACGTACCTACCAGTTTAAAGTTAAACATATATTACTTCATATAGATCGTCTGTATCTAGCAGAACTGAGTAAGTAAAACGATGCACTGTTATAGCGGGGCGATATAGATGCACGATTTTATCAAACAATTTGTTGTACGAAAATGCACTTTGCATGCATTATTGAGTTACAATTTGTTTCTTATGGACTGAACACTTTGCTTTATAAGCCTCCTCAAATTTGAAACCCGAATCATATTCGGTCAAATCTTCGCATATCTACAAAAATATATGACGCTATAGTCAGATCTCGGCCATGTTTTCAAGAAATACATTTATTTTTCATTATTGTGTAGAACTGTCAAAGTTAAGCAAATACGAAAGTATGTAATGTTACTGAAAGTATGTAATGTTACTGTGTATTCAGTTCATATGAAGCAATGGTATAAATGGTGTTAGGTGATAAAATAATCAGAAATCACATTTTATCATACATTTTGCATGCATGCTCGTCAAAAATATTTTGCAGATCCGTTTGGTTCATTTCATTTATATATAAAGATATCAATCATGATAGCTGTATGGTACCTTTAGATTGTATAATTTTTATCCCTTTGTCCACCTTTATCTTTCTTAAAAGAGTCTTGTAGTTGGAAGAGAAAAATATAATAATATTGGATAATTTTGCTTTTATGATTTTAAGATGTTTTTAAGCTTTTAACCTAAAAACGCATTTAAAGTTGAGGTCTCATAAACAGCTAAATACTTTAAAAAAATGTATAACATTTATCATATTTATCGTATAACTTTGACATTTAAAAATGTAATACATGATTTTATCTTGTAGATTACTTCGAGCTCGACAGAGATGTAATTCAGCACCAATAAATGCTTATCAAAAACGACGAGAAGTGTCTGCTAAAGGTATGCTTCTGTCACCCAACTTGTTTTACAATAGAATCAAATAATTTCGTAATTTTTATATGCAAATTCCTCAAAAAGTGTTGATATCACCAACCTTTCATGGCTGTCTTGCTATTTTGACATTTAATCTCATTTTTAATACATGTGATTATGCTAGGAACCGTCTTGAACTTATTATGAGTTATGAGGGTTTACTCATTGGTGAAGGACTCAATGTGACTTCAACATGAAAAAAACAACAACAAAGGAATGTTCTAACCTTACCTTTTATCTTTAGTGATTTAGTCACTGTTATACATTTACTGTCTGTTCCTATATTTGCTCATGTATAAATTGTTGTAAACCTTTTTCAAAAGCTTTTTTGTTCATTGTTTTATTAATTTTCACATTAATTTAGTTAATGTATTTACGTACGTGTTTTTTTAAATTTCAGTTCCGCCAACCTGTAACCATAATATAACAAATGTATCAAAAGAGTAAGTACACATACTACGTCAAAAACATTGTATTTTCCTATAGTAAACTTTCCAATTATAGTATTAAATTCGTCTTAAGCTGCTATTTACTTTTGGTTTAAATTATATGTGCATCTCCATTCGACCAACGTGTCATTATAAGAATTTCTTCAAAGTTTAATAGAAACCTTAAAGCCGCTCTTACACTTCACCGTATAGCACAAACGTATGAGGAACGGATGAAAATCATTCGGTAGTAAATAATTTTGTTCGTTCACGAAATACAGTTAAAGCGCACAAAAAAACCGGAGTTATACGGTAAGTACACCGTACATGCACAGTCCTTGTACCGAATAAACCGAACTCGCACTGAACAAACACCGGAACCCTACAGGACGAGCACCGAATAAAACGTATCTATAACGTTAACATACCGTACGAGTACCGAAAATAAAACGAATTGCTAACGAAAACGTACCATACGAGCACCGAGTAAAAACGAATTGAATAATTACTATGCAAAACAACTGATTTTTCATAAAGGCTATCCCGAGTTCTTATCGTTGTCTACGTTTGTCTTTTGTCTTTTATTGTTTTTATTGTGCAGTTCCCTGGTAGACTGTGGCATGTAATTGTAATTTTTGGCCATTGCGAGTGTTTCCTGCTATCTTGCTATATTAAACCTGTGTCTTTTGATCGCTCAATAACTTATTTTACACAGATAATCATTACAGCGTGCTTGACCAATTAAATTAATTTTCCCAAAATGTCACCAAATAGAAAAAAAGCAAGAGATTGACATAAGAAAAGAACTATCGGGTCATAGATTACCTTTTTCACTAACGACCCAAGGCAAACATTCCAGTGAAGATACTCACGACCAAGATCGGATTAAAGTTACACAGTCTTTAGAGTAGCGGATGCTCTTAAACTGTGAGAAAACGGACAATTGTTTTTTTTTTTTAATTTTGTTGTTATGGGTATATTTTAGAAAAATATTACAATATAAATACAAATAAACAAACACAGCATAAGTCTTGCAATTACTAAATTAAAGAAGTAACTTTAAAAAGGTAGTGTATTGCACCTTCGATTGGATGATCACATGTTAAGCAATCATTGTAAATTCGTTTAAGCAAAATAGAATGGTAAAAGTAGGCCACATCTTAAAGGGTGAAAAAGGACAAAATATACAACGTAAAAAATAATAAAAGACTGGCTAAAAACGAAAAAAAGGAAAAGAAAGTATGGTTCAAATTATCGGCTAATAACCTCCAACTAGGGGGCAACTTTATCATGTCTCTCCCCTCTTAAGGGGGAGACATATTGTTTTTGTCTTTTCCGTCTGTCGTCCGTCAGTCCGTCCGTCACAAAGTTTCTGGGCGCCAATTATCCTACGCATTTCATCCGATTTCAACCAAACCTCACATGATTGTTGACCATCATGCTTAGTTGTGCATATCGTCTCGCCGGATTGATCAGCTAATTTTTGTTGGAGTTATGCCCCTTTTTGACTTAGAATTTTGCAAAATTAAGTTAGTGGACGCCAATTCTCCTAAATCATTCATCGGATATAAACCAAACTTCACAGGATTGTTGACCATCATAATTTGTTGTGCATATTGGTCAGCTAATTTTTGTGGGAGTTATGCCCCCTTTTTGACTTAGAATTTTGCAAATTATGTTTGTGGACGCCAATTCTCCTACAACTTTCATCTGATTTCAACCAAACTTCACAGGATTGTTGACCATCATGCCTAGTTGTGCATATCGTCTTGGTTGATTGATAGGCCAATTTTTGTGGGAGTTATGTCCCTTTTTGACTTAGAATTTTGCAAAATTAAGTTAAGTTTGTGGACGCTTATTTTCCTACATCTTTCAAAGGATTTCAACTTTAACTTCACAGGATTGTTGACCATAATGCTTAGTTGTGCATATCGTCTATCTGGAATGATCGGCCACCTGGTGGCAAAATAAAACTTACCTGTGATCTATCACTCAAAGAATATTACATACAAAGGGGGGGGGGCATTCGTTTTTGTATCAAAACATCACTTCTACTAAATTCTGCTTTTATTCAACGGTTCAAGTTTCTCTCGTTCTGGCAGGGTTATAATTTTGGTTTTCCGTCCGGTTGCATCATAGTTGAAGCCATAAGGTCGAAAATACGGGCATTTCCTTCTGTTCTTATCTGTTTTTTTTTCTTTTATTTAATATTTTATAGTTTGTACTTATTATCTTTTAATTTGTGGCCTACTTTGGGGATTCTAATTTTTTTTATTACATGTTAATTTTGGCCGTTGCACAATATATATTTTTATTAATTCATTTTATTCGGTACTCGTCCGGTTGGTTTCCGCTGTAAGTCCGGAACTCGAACGGTTTATCCGTTACCTCTTCGGTAAAAGTCCGTTTCACCTATTTAATGTACCGTACATGAACAGATGCAAGACGGACCAGTACCGAATGAACAACGTTTATACAACGCATGTCATCTGAACAAAACTTAAACCTACTGTACATTCACCGGACATTTTGTGCGGTATATGTTCGTTCCAAGTTTTGAACATGTTCAAAATTTTTCACTGTACAAAATGGACATCACCGTACTTGTACCGTATTCACCGGATAAAGAACGGACGATAAACGTATATGAACGGAGACGAACGGATATAATTTATTTATATACGTTCGGCGTTCGTTCGTCTAGTGTAAGAGGGGCTTAACTTTTACCGAAGAGGTAACAGATAAACCGTTCGAGTTCCGGAAGCCATAAGGACGAGTTCCGGACTTACAGCGGAAACCAACCGGACGAGCACCGAATAAAATGAACTTATAAAAATATATGTTGGGCAACGACCAAAAATAAAAAAAAAAATAAGAATCGTCAAAGTAGGCCACAATTAAAAGATACTAAGCACAAACTATAAAATATTTAAAAAAAAGAAAAAAAAACAGCTAAGATTAGAAGGAAATGCCCGTATTTTCGATCTTATGGCTTCAACTATGATGCAACCGGACGGAATACCAAAATTTGGCCCTGCCAGAACGAGAGAAACTTGAACCGTTGAGGAATAACAGAATTTGTCTGGTTGTCCTATAGTTGGAGGCCATTAGGCCGATAATCTGAGCCATACTTTATTTTCCTTTCTTTTGTTTTTTGCCAGTCTTTTATTATTTTTTACTTTGTATATTTTGTCCTTTTTTTACCCTTTAAAATGTGGCCTACTTTAACAATTCCATTTTGCTTAAACGAATTTAAACGATTGATTAATATGTGATCATCCAATAGAAGATGCTATACACTACCTTTTTAACGTTACTTCTTTAATCTAGTAATTGCAAGACTTATGTTGTGTTTGTTTATTTGTATTTATATTGTAATATTTTTTCTAAATATACCCAAAACATCAAAATTAAAAAAACAAAATTGTCCGTTTTCTCACCGTTTAAGAGCATCCGCTACTCTAAAGACTGTGTAACTTTAATCCGATCTGGGCGTGAGTATTTTCACTGGAATTTTCGCCTTGGGTCGTTAGAGAAAAAGGTATTCTGTGACCCGACAGTTCTTTTCTTAGGTAATTCTCTTGCTTTTTCCTATTCGGTGACATTTTCGGAAAATGAATTTAATTGGTCAAGCACGCTGTAATGATTATCTGTGTAAAATAAGTTGACGAGCGGTCAAAAGACACAGGTTTAATATAGCAAGATAGCAGGAAACACTTGCAATGGCCAAAAATTACANTCATATGCTACAATCTACTAGGGAACTGCACAATAAAAACAATAAAAAGACAAAAGACAAACGTTGACAACGAAAAGAACTCGGGATAGCCTTTATGAAAAATCAATTGTTTTCAGAGTAATTATTCAATTCGTTTTTACTCGGTGCTCGTACGGTACGTTTTCGTTAGCAATTCGTTTTATTTTCGGTACTCGTACGGTATGTTACCGTTATAAATACGTTTTATTTGGTGAACGTCCTGTAGGGTTCCGGTGTTTGTACAGTGCGAGTTCGGTTTATTCGGTACAAGGACTGTGCATGTGCGGTGTACTTACTGTATAGCTCCGGTTTTTGTGCGTTTCCACTGTATGGTGTACTGTGTAAGAGCGGCTATATAAATACATCGGCAAACGGTGTAGTGTAAGAGCGGCTATATAAATACATCGGCAAACGAATACCGTCGCAAAAATTTGTCGAAATGCGCATCTGCAGAAACCAAGTTAACAGAACTTCGGTATTTTGTTAGTTAAATCGTCAGCTGTTTAATGCCCCTTTTTGAAAGTTCATTTTCTTCTGTAGTTGACTGCTAACCCATTATTTAAAAAAAATTGCATATAAGTGATATGAACTTGATATCAATAATGCACGTAAGAGAAATCTAATTTGCATATCTATTTCCGATGAAATTGTATTTGATTCTGAATTTAGGACTTTTTTTTGTTTAGAGGTAAACTTTTATTTCAGGACTACTTCCATTAGTTTGTCGATGGAAGGGGAGACAAATCATGCTTTCTTAACTGGTGCAAGATATAATAGGTAAGAGAAGCCTTAGTTTCGTCAAAACTGAATATATTCATGATTAAGGTCAAATATATTCAATCCAAAATAATCCATAAAATTAATACATGTATCTTGATCGAATTTCATTTTAACCGGTTTACAAGGATAAATGTACAGATTCCAGTACGATCATACTACACAAATGAATATTTTGTGATCTACTACATGGATATAGAAGAATACAAGTAGATTTCACCATGATGCCACTGCAAGCATTCAGCTTTTACATACACAAAAACGGGATAACAGGAAACATCTACGATGAAAATTACAATTACATGCTACAATCTGGCAAGGACCTGCACAAGAAAAACATAAATAAGGCAAAAGGCAAACATAGACAACGATAGGAACTCGGGATAACAGGACTTAGTACCGGCACTTGCGAAAACCATCAGTGAGGTTTGTCGGTACTCCTTTCCAATGACCCATTTCCCTATATTATAATCAACATGCGAATAAAACTCAATACAGGTAGACTAATAACTCAATGACTACAGTCTTGGAAGGGAGAGACATTTAGAAGGATGGGTCAAGATGTGATCGCTGCTAGTCTGACTCCGCACTGAAGGAGCCTAGTCTGTTGGTTAAACACTCTCGCACTACGTAAAAAAATCAAATTCAACGCCAATCATAAATGACTTGAATTTTGGGGAAAATATGCTCTTTCAAAAAACTGCTTACCGGAAGTACGACTTTGAAACTTAAAGTATCTAAAGTTCTCCCTCTCTTTTTTATTAAAAAATTATATTATGCTGATCCCAGCTTGTTTCGTGTTTGAAAGAGCAACAACAAAAAGAATCGTTCCTTTCAATTTTGTGAGATAAAGCATCGTTCATTTTCTTTCAACATAATATTCAAGTATTCCCTAGCAGATTATGGCATGCAATTATAATTTTCAGCCATTGTAGATGTTCCCTGTTGTCCCTTTTATTTCACTACAGTATTGTCAGGAAAACATATGCATTTACCTCTCTACGCTCCACGTTGTAATCAGCAGACTCGAAATAATACCCGCGAAGGGAAATATTACTCTTTCTCGATTATATGTTTTTTTTTAAATAACGGCAGTAGAATACCGAAGGAGAAAAGCAAAAGATTACATAAATCAAAGTTAAGAGACAAGACAAGAGCATGCTTAAACACCAGAAGACGTAAGATCAAATACACTACACACCAGTAAACCACACAAATGCTATGAATACAATATTCAAAACTAAGGTATTATCAGTGTGAACAACAAAAAACTTGAGTGATATCAGAAAAAAAAGTGTGTAATAATTTTATCATCAACAAAAAAAACCACTAAAAACAAGGTACCACAGATATAAACATAGATTTAAAAAAAGAGCTAAAATAGAATAGTACATTCGTTTATGATATGGCTAATTTATCAAAGAAATATCTACAAAAATACCGAGGCAATTGCCCTGCCAAGCGACGATTGAAAATTTAACAATACTGAGCTCTCATTTAATTAGAAAAAAATGTGGAAAACAAGAACCTTAATAAGTGCTAGTGTAACAACTTCTTGGAGAAGACAAGATCCTCATGTCTGGTAATCGGACTCTTCTCGTTTTATCCATTTAATAGGATTATATTATCTCTTTTGCCAACTGAACCCCTTATTTTTCCTTGATGTAATTTAATACATGTTTATTAGGGTTCTGTAAAAATATCATTAAATACTATATATTTTGCAACATTCATTCATGGTCAAAGTTTGACAATGCTAACCCTAAGAAAAATTCAGAGGAGTTCAATTTTCGCCTCATTTTTAATCACTTATATCTGAAAATCGATATCAACCTACGATTTTTTTTCACTTCAATTTCTTCTTTGTCAATTTCTAACAAAAAACCACATTGATTTCAAATCTTTTTTATTTTCACATTGAGGAGCAAACTCCCTTAATACGTTACTCTGAATATCGTTTAGGGCGAGGCTGATGGATGTTAAAAGCTTTACTGTGTATGGGGTATATATGCCTCGAAGTAATCCACTGGACTGCTTTATGAGTGGACCTGGCGCAACACGACTGAAAGATCGAAGTCAGGAATCGCCCGGAGCGCCCCCTGGTGGGTATTTTTATTTGTTTAATTTTTGTATTGGCTTCGTTTTAGATGTGACTTGTAGGGATTAAGTCTCGTCTTGCGTTGTCAGCATGATTGGTGTCACAAAATAATTTCTGTAATATTTTCTCGGGAGCCATGCTAGTTGGGCTCTTATTTGTGACACACAGCCCAAAACTGAAAAATAAATCTGCATCATGTAAGACAGATTCGTAACAGGTCCATTTCCCGTCTTACAGAACTCAGAATATCTTTGAAATAGAAATACACGTCATAGTGTTATTTATGTTGCTATGTAGTAAGGAGCCATCGATGCCAGTTTCTAGAAACTTGGCACGGAGCTGCTGAACTATATTATATAAATCAGTTTCGGGTATCCGCGGTTTCCACTTCGTATTTGTGAGCATATAATATATTGGATGTCGAAAAACATATTCCAAAATAATTTCTCTGTTTTCTAAGTTACTATGAAATCTTTGACAAATAACAAAAGCTTTATGTCGGACAGGATTAGTCTACTCATTTCCGGAAAGAGGATCCATCTCTATACACAATTGCACGAAAGATTTTATGATATTTTCATTGTTATCTCATCAACATTTACCTCCAATATACATTATCCATTGAATGGAGAAATGTAATGATAAATAAACCTTTTTAATATTTCCGAACTTGACCCGTTTTTTATCATTTTTTTCGAAGGAAAGTAAATCTCCAGGTGCGGCAAGCTATGCCAAATCATTGTCTTTCAGTCTCGGTAAGCACTTGATTTTTGTCTACCGAAAAGAAAAAAATTATAAGCAAAGTAACTAAATACCGAAGTTACAGTGAATTTAATTTCTGCATATGAAAAAAACTGTGTCATGAAAAAATAATCTTTCCAACATGTGCAACCAGGATGTCGTATTTCGATGGGTTATGTCCCTTTGAGAAATTGTTGAAAATGGCTTACATTCCGTAAATATGAAAATCTATTGGGCCATGCTAGCTTCTTATCAAATTTGACTACATTAGTACTTCATGTAGTTCTGAATATTAAATGTCACCTTTGTTTTGTTGCAGATACACCTCGATCTGATGTTGATGAAACTGAAGATAAAGATCAGGATACAAAATTAAAACGACCTTCAACCGCGCCATCTAAAAGGTTACTATCTTCCTCAGCGCCATCTGGCGGTCGTCCCCGAAGTGCAAGAAATGACACGACCAGTTCCTCTGTTAATATATTGAAAGACGAAAGTGAGAACAAAGAAAATGTTAACAACACTTTGGTTGAAAAACTAATATATTTGCAAAATGGGTTGTTTGTGACAGGTAACCGGTCTGACGTGTGCTGCATATTTGTATAGTTAGGCTGCTCAATATATAGCTTTCACTCATTATATACTGCTTTTCGCTCAGCTTAATATATAATTTCTGTTCCATGTATGTTTAAATCCAAGTATATCTGTTTATAATTAAAATACACTTTTGCATTTCCTTCAGTACATACACTACGTGCATTTAATTCAATTAATGAGTTCGCAGGCCTTAAAAGCTGAATTGGTGACTCCAAAATTTTCATTGATAATTATCATTGTTATATTTTCAATATTTATACCTCATAACAGAATTATGCAAAACTTGTTTTACTGAAACCGTTTATACAGTCGCTTTTATACCTATAGCTCGAACACGGACCATACCATTTGACATCTATTTAGACTTTTACTAAAATTTAATTGCTGCCTTGTTCAATACTTTTGTATCGTTAATTCATTCCATTCTGAGAATCTGAATTCTTCTTGCCGTCTAACGATATTCACTTAAAAGGTCGACATCGTAAATAAGGGTGTTATTATGTTGTCTTTTGATGTTTCAATGTCAGCATAAACCGATTTAGCCATGATACCCAGTTACACAGTTGCACGTGAAATCCCATGCAAAACCCTTTTCCTGATAACCTTTGTAACCACCTTAACCTGTTGTTTTACTTTTTTCCGTTTTTCCAAAGTAATGTTAAATTAAGATAAGCAATTAACTAATTCGTAATATTTTTTGGTTAAGTATGCCAATGACAGTAAGTCACAAGATGTGGATAATTTTAAAGTTTGAGCTTTGTGTGTTTGCTGTGAACTTTTGTGATGTGCATGAATAGGATAACTGGTTGTTAGTAATATGTGCCCTGAAATGGTTTGCTTACAGGTTATTGAAATATTGGCCATTACAAAACACTTATAGCATTGACTCAAATTATGATTGGCAGTTTTGATGCTTATTAATTACTTTTAAAACTATCGGGACATAATACAATTTTTACACAAAAAGTTAGCATGGGAAATCAAAAGCTAAGGCATATTTCATACTGCAAAAATAGTCATATATTTACTCCATTTGAATAGAATTTAGTTCTCTTGATAACATACTGCAAGCCTGTAATGCTATCTTATATCAATAATTATGTATATCTTCCTAATATTATAATACGATTATAACTGATTGGTGTTTAACGCCAACTTAACATTAACATGAAACACTAGTCAAAATTATTTACATTTTTTCACTAAGCAAACAAGCAAAATTATTCATCTTTTATTCATTATTATTTAATAGAATAAACAAAACCGATGCTTACTTTGAATTTTTTTTATAATCTAGTTCATGAAAGTAAGTTGCTTCTTGAGACACGTGTGCTGCATAACGAAATTTATTTTTCTTATGCGACTTGAGTATTTTTGTATCTTGTATTAATTTGATAACAATTAGAGAAATTATCATTTTATTTATCAAGTTAATATAAATAAGTTTAATATATATAAATATAGTAATTCAATCATCTTTCATTTATTTACAGGGAGAGGTGTCGTTGTTACCCTGAAAGGTTTTAAATCTCCACCTCCACAAAAGAAAGAATCTATCCTTCCAAGTGTCACAGGAGTTCAGGTGCCAAAAATTAGATATAAAAAGTCTCGTGATCTTATAGAGGAATCCTCTATTATTAACCAACCTCCTCCCACGCCTGTTGGACAGTTATCTATAAAAGATGAAACAGAACATATTCATCTTCCAGAAAAACCAAAAACACCTATTCCGGAAGAATCAACAGAGGACGCCAATACGCAAACTCAAAACAAGGAAAATAATTCAGATACTCACTCTAAAAACTTAGAAATGACCGTGAAAATAATACAGTTATCTGGTGATCCTAGCGAAACTGTTGTTGTCTATGACAAAACTAAAACTGGTGCATCGGAAGAACCTGAAATGATAAAACAAGACGTACTGAAAGAACGTGTTGTTGATTCTAATATAGACGATATAACACCTGTACATAGTGGTGAAATACAGAAAACTGAAAAATTGAGCTCGGAGAAAGATATCAATGAAGTGAAATCTAAAGAAGAAGGAAAAGAAAACAATGAGAAAAGTAGCACTTTTATCACAGAGAAAAATGAAGATAAGACTCCTGAAAGTAAAAATGTTTTAACTTTACCAAATGCTAAATTAGGACGAGATATTTAGAAATAATAAGAAGTAATTAATATTTTAGAGATAAACTAGGACAAATTTAGAGTATTTAATAAAAAATCTACATTTTCACCAAAATTATATTAAGTATTAACCAAAAGATGCCAAAATCTGCAGTTAGTATTAAATGATTTACTTTTTATCATCAAGTTATAATATCTAAAATGCCAAACAAATTTTTGTTTGTTTTTCACTTGATTATGACAAAAGTTTTAAACATTTAAAAAATGTACTGTCAGCACAGAAAAAAAGTTTTGATGGTAAGGAAAAGCAGTACTTTGACTTCGCATATAACTAGCATAAAGCTTGGTTCAGAACAAAAATCATTCCTGAGTATTATTTTTGGTCAGACTATAGAATGGAGAATCTCACATCGTTCAGTTGCATAATGACACTTCAGAAAGATACTGATTCAGGGATATCCGGTCAGATAGGTCATTTATTTTAGACGATATGCCGTCTCCATTTTGCATTCCTAGTTAAAAGTCTCGTACGTCTCATACATTGAATTGTTATCAGAATTAATGTGCGTGTGTTTCCGCTTTATGTTACATGAAAAACAGTAGACCATCAGCTGACTTTAAGGAACTGCTGAGCCTAAATGAATATTTTTTTTTCAATATGAGAGAATTGTTGTCGCTTTTTGAAACTCTCCTACACTGCAAAACAGTTGCGAATAATATCTTTTTATAAAACAAAATTGTAATAATGATTGCATATAGCTGAAATTTGTCTCTAGTCAGGACTACATTGCATTTTGCATGCTTATTTGCTTTAGACATCACACGCACATATACTATGATACCTGATACAAGTACGTACATGTACAAGTTAAATGACCCCTTTTTTTCTCAAACAATAATTGAAAAACAAAACAGTCATTATCAAAACAAAACAGGCGACATCAAGATGTAAACAGGAATAAAAGCCCTGTCCTTGATAAACTGGAGTTTTCTATGTATCGTGTGCGTTTTTGTCACATGTACATTTACTCCATATCCTTTCATTTTTCCTATAAGAATCATTCAATAATTTTAATTCTTCTTTTTCGTTAATAAACAATGAAAGGAAATTGAGCAAATGTAAATAAGACAAATTCTCACAAATAAATGGTAAAACAAGTAAAAGAACATTGCTTTTATCGTGAAATCTGAATTTTAGTTAAAAATATGTTGAAAATAGATTCTGAGATAGTTGGCAAATATCACAGATACCTGGCAAAATATCAGCATGTAAACTTTTTTCTCATTAACATTGCACTATGACCTCTCATTTTGTCTGAAATTTTCTATTCTTTCATATTTTATACTGTTTCCATTTTTACCAAGAAATCTAAAAGAAAAATAATCGTAGTATATTTGATATATCATGAACCTTCCATCTCATTTGCAATGTAGGTCACAAGCAATTAAAAGGTCAACGAACAAAAACAATCATATCTATACAGCAAAGACAGAGAAAGTATCATTTATGAATATTGTCTTCAAAGTTTGCCTATATATTCTGTTTATTTATTAAGATGGCATTGTATTTTTTGTTATTTTGCTCAATGTTCACAATTATGTGTCAATCTGTGATAATTTGATGTTGAGTTACTAATAAATTATTTATACCAGCTGTCGACTTCACATATTTTAATTTGAATATCCAAAAATTAATACGAAATCAGTTGAAAATGTACAGTAGCGAAAAAATGTGGTTCATCTTCATTTGATATTATATTTTTTATTTAGATGCAAAACCATTATTGAATTGTTTCATCCATCGAAGAAAATGTTTTATATCAAGATTTCTAAAATGACCACACTTGTTGAACATTCACAAGTCTTATCTTTAATTTTTGTAGTATAAGACTTGTATCGTAAAATATCACAGAAAGATTTGCTGTTCATTTAAATAATTTTATACCGAGATACAGTTTTTCATTCTTCACTTTGTACATATGTGTTCCAACGTTGATTTACATGTACATAAGTCAGGTAAAAAGCTAAGGACTGGATTTTATTTTTCTTAGTACAGCGAAAATTCAAAACTGATTCATCATATCTATTCAATTATTGCGTAAATGATCAGATGACCTATAATTTCTTTGAAAAAATGTAAAAAGAAAAGGTAAAACTACTTTATGATTAAAAAAAAATAACAAATAAAAGAAAACAAAAAAACATTAAAAAAAATCATAAAAAAAACGAAAAACAAAGAAAAAAATAAAAAAAACCAAAAAAAAACACATAAAAATGCCAGAATACGCGGAATACAGCCTCCAATATCAAATACCGTTGCAAGTCGAGTGTAATTTTTTAGTTAACAAAGCTATGCGAGAACTCACAGTGTACAGGTGATAGGCGACAGTGATTGAATAAGTTAAATTACTAAATCACTCGCCGACCAAGGCCCCAGTACAAAATATTAACATGTCAAAGTATCCAATATAAAAAAAAACGCATTAATGGTACAAGTTACCATATGGGAGAGGTTGCCAGAATTTTAAAAAAATCACTTTTAATACAAATACAACGAAATCAAAACCCTTACCACATGCGCATCTTCAATACAAAATGTAAAAATGTTATTCAAAACATTTTAACTACCGGGAGCAGTTGCACTGTCTGACCTCTATGTCAAATTTGCTAAAAGTGGTTATGAAAATGTATAAAATACATATTTTTTTTCAAAAAACAAACCAACATCAGAATCCTTATCACATCTTCAATATATGTACAATAATCCGCAAAGAAAACCTTTATTAAATAAAAATATAGTATAGTCGGAGCTGCGTGGTTAAAATGTGTAGATCTACCTTGTATGAAATAAATGCAGATATGACCAAGTTCAAATAACTAAATACTGAAGTTACTGTGAATTTGGTTTCTGCATATGCGCATTTCGACAACTTATGTCTCTTCAATGCAGATAAAATATAAACGTTTGGAAGACCATGACATCAAAGATATTAAAAAACTGAGAGAGAACAAATAACCAATACAATCTAAATGTAAAGCCATAATCAGCCACGACAGAGCTTTCATGAAAAACTTCAAAACGGAACCATACAAAACAATGATAAACTTATTTCTATTTTCAATAAAAACTGCAGGTAAATTGACGATATCCTTACTATTGACGATCCTTGGGTTTTAGGTTTTAGATTATGTAGACATCATTTAGCCACCAGAACTAAATATACATAAAGCCCGAATACTACCCTTTTCTATATCTAACTATCATTATTGACTCTGGTGAAATTAAAACTAAAATATATGATATATAGGATGATTTGGATTTCACTACTCCTAATTTTTCTTTTCTTGACGGCGAAATTCCTCTGGCTCCATCCTACGGGGTGTGTATTTCTCAACTGGTACGATTCGCACGCTTTGACAACAATACAACAAGTTTACAGATTTCATAAATTTTTGAATACATTTAAGAAGTTTTATAATAGATATGAACATTGGACATATAAATATGGCGATACTCGCAAACGGCTAATACTAAGGGCATTTCTAATCCTCGTTTCTACGGAAATGTTTTTAAAAACATCAGACACTGATAAAAAATCCAGAAAATCTGGGACGTTATTTACAATTCTACGTAACAGCGGATATCGACAAAATATTTTTCGATGGTATTGCACATACTTTGTCTTTTTGTCCTTTTCATTTCGGCTTTGAAAATTTTGTTCGGTGATTTTGTTATAATAGTCATTTACTGAGACACACAACTTTTCATGTCATGTGTAATTGAGGGTCAAGTTTTCTTACTATTGACTCGATGAGTAACCTTTGTTTAAATGTTGTGTTTGTCTTCCATAAGTCTATTTGTCGGGCAATGGATGACAGTAGATTGTCTGTTTGTTGACGATCATAAAACATGAATGTAGCGTTGCGTGACATCTATCAATTAATTCCACTCAAACCGTTGCTAGAGGTCGTCTTGAAGTTACTATGAGGTATGAGGATAGTTCATTGTTGAAGGCCTCGTGGTGACTTTAAGATAAAGAACAACAATAAAAGCGTTGTTCCATTTCTTGGTTTTACCATGTGTATTTGTAGAGACTCTCTCTCATTTGCATTTAGGCCATATCGCTTATCATGAGCTTAAATACAAAGGGGTTATAAAACTCCCGGATAAATTGCAAACTGCAAAGGTCCTGACTTGGAACAGGCATTTCTAAATAAAATGTTGGGTTGAACCGGGTTTATAGCATGTGAAATCTCCACTTCAGGTATTTAGAATCACAGTTCGTACCGTACTTCAAATGTTCCGACAACAGACTGATATCTGATTTAAAAAAAAAGTTTTTAATGGTCATATTTGACGAAATATTTTGAAATATCCTGTATGCACTATACTTTTAAATAAAATGTGAATTTTTTGCCGGTAATATTTATTGATTTAGATATTTTCTTTTTTTTTCTTTCTAGATCAATTTATGCATGACCATTAACCATATTAGTAGTATGTTACGGGAATACATTGAGTTATCATTCTTATATCAATATATCAAGCTGTCTGTCTAGACGACATTCATTTTGCATCCAGTGTGCATTTTAGATATATAAAGCCTTATAAGTGAGGTAGAGTAAATAAGAACCGAACCGTCAGTCTAAAACGTATAATTTAAGGACAATGGCAACATCGGAAAAACAAAGAAACAAAGACATGAATACGGTACAGAAAAGAAAAATTTTCCATCTGATTTGTATTTTTGTCTCAAGGACTTCGGCTCTCGATTACTCTGTTCGGTAATTTCGATATTATACTCTCCTCCTTCATTTCGGGCTTTTTGATAAACAGGGGGTCCAACCTTGTTGGTTGGGGAAGTCCTAATTTGGTTGGAGCAAAATCGTTTGTGTATGAGTTTAAGTTACTAAGAACGTTTAACTTGCTAAATATGTTACCTTTCGGCAATGACCAAATAAATTCACCCTTTTCAGTCAATTTTTGTTCATAATATGTGAGATTTCAAAGCAATTTCAGAAAAACATAAACAACCTAAATACTGAACTTCTGCAATATTTTCGAAACGTTTTTTTTTCAATAACTTTTGAAATCTTTAATATTTTGAACAAATATTGAATGAAAAGGATTCAGTTATGCAATAATTGCCGAAAGGCATCATTTTTATTAACTAAACTGCCCTAAATAACCTAAATTAATACAGAAACGATTTTGCTCCAACCAAATTAGGACTTCTCCGACCAATTAGGTTGGACCCCCTGATAAATAAGATGAAGAAAATCACCAAAGCGGGGTTATTAAGTGATAAAGTATAATCTATATAACGGAAGCTGAAATCAAAGGACTGGGCCAGTTTTTTATCTTTATTTTGAAGAAGCCCTTCGATGAATTCATCCTTGTATGAGTGGAGAAACAGGTCGACTGAAAGAGGTGCACAGTTTGTGCCCGTTGGAATTCCGACAGTCTGTTGAAAAACAAGTCATCGAAACTGGACAAATATATTGTCGATCAGAAACTCTTAACATTTTAATCACTTCTTCCTCTGTATATTTATTATTTTATCTGTGATTCTGAGTCGTATTTCACAAAGTATGCTTGTTCTCTGTCTAAAACAATGTACTAATATCTTCGTCGGTTGTTCTTAAGGGAGAAACATCTATAAATCAAATCTTTCAGCCGAGATTTTAGTTGTTCATCAGGATTGGTAGCATAAAGTGTGGAGGAGTCAAAAGTTTTAATGCTGTTACAGCGTGATAATAATTGCGATTTTAGAACATCAAGCAGATATTGGAAGCTTTTTAATATCCACATTTCATTTACATCCCTTCTTGAAAAGCTGGTATCACAATTTTTGAAGGCCCTTTTAGACATAGCAGTAGCTGTGTAGGTTGGAATAATGTAAACATATTTCATTATTAATTTCGTCAATACATTAATAATATATACAACACATCAAATAGAAACAGAAACAACTTCATAATGGGATTTAGAAACTTATATTAATCTATATATAATGTAATGATTTTTACAAATAAAAAGATGTTGTTAGGAGCCTTATCTATCGGAACAACGATATATTTGTCCTGAATGAAGGACAGGTATCTGGCAACATCGGCATTCTTGCAAATGGATGATGCTTTAGTTCTCATTGACCCTAGAAGTTGACTTAATCGTTTAAGAACCATGGACCGCACAGCCTTAATCCACCCCAAAGAGAATCAAGGTCTTCATCTTGTTCATATTTAATCCATTTTCTGTCGTAGTCTTCTACAGCGTCCATATGGAGTTAAAAATTTTGCTCCAAGTTGATGGATTGTTTTTCATGGAATTTATGTCCCTTTGCAAGAGATCGGTTTTGGATGATATTGAAATCTCCCGTTACGACGTGACCACAGTTATTATATCCATAAGGTTAATTTGAACATAAACATGACCACGTTTATGGTTGAAAATTTTAGATGCTTTAAGCGAAGTTTAGGTATACGAGATGATTGGAAATAATGTGTCCTTAAAATATGGAAGTATTTCGTTTTTTACATTTTTGTGATGTAACATTAGCAATGAAGTCCGCTCAAACCAGCGCTAGGGGCCGTTTTGAACTTACTATAAGGTATGAACATAGTTCATGCTGAAGCCCTCATTGTGACGTCAAGATGAAAAACAACAAGACAAGCGTTGTTCCATTCCTTTGTTTTACCATGTATTTGTTGACACTTTGTCTCATGTACATTTACTCCATATCCTTTCATTGTTAATATACAATTTTACAAAGAAGAAGGTCGCTGATATATCCCGATGATCTTCCATCATATCTAACTAACGCTAGTACAAACAAAGGGTGTTTCAATCCAAGACGTAATTCTTTTTAAGGGAGTACGAGTCTCAAAAATTTTGTAATTAGAATTAATATTCTGACCTTTTGTTTTGTCTTGAAGAGCACATCTAATGGAACAACTTGAGCAAAAAATTTTGAAAATCCATGTAGGAATTTTT
>MJUU01055259.1:57764-68627 GCA_002080025.1 Modiolus philippinarum | reverse complement strand
TCGTACTCCCTTAAGTCACTCAATCAAAATATTATCAAATAAATTTTTTTCTGACAAAAAGGTGCGGTCATTGAACACGTCATGATATAACTACAAAACAGTAATGGCTGAAACTGCATGAATTGGCAACATGCCGGGATTTCTCGAGCAAGTGGGAGAATCTTAAACCCAAAATATCGCTCCTAAAAACAAGGACGCGCTGAAGTCAAATCCATAGAGACGTCCTACTCTTTTATAACACTTGATCGGTCTCTTTAGGTTTGAATGCAACAATAAATGTCTATGATGATTACTTAAATGTTTATACAATATTATTATGTAACAAATGTACTTAATGGATGTGTAGGTGTGTGTATTTCATTAATTCGGTAGGCGGACATCAATAACTAGTATTGTTAAGTGCAGGTTAACGTTCGCTTTCTCGACATGTTCACAACAAGACACATAAATTTAAATTTTGAATACATCTTTTAATTTGACATAGACGGGAGTGTTTGTTATAAGCTTATAATGATACCATATATAATTCATTTCATTGCCTTTCATAGTAAAGTGTTGAATAATAATTGAATATAACGTGCCACTTAATTTCAATGTTTGTTGACGATCTCCCATCCAAGGGGGAAATTAACATGGATGAAGCGACATTTACCAAAGTATTTCATTTAATCGGGTACTAAAGGCGGTCTTGAACTTACTGGCAGGTATGAGCAAATCTCTTTGGTGAAGGCCTGTGATGACTTCAAGATGAGGAAAAATTGTATATGCATTTACTGTGAGTTAGTTTCTGCAGTGTGGAGTTCGGAAAAAAAAATCCCCGTGCAACAGCTGTATCCTTTAAATTTATTTCAGTTTTGGTGTTCCTGTTCATGAGAGAACTTCCCATAGGATAAACTATAATACTTTCAAATTGGCTTTTTCATTTTTGTAATTTAAAAAAATGTTATTCAGACTACTTACACGTTAAAGGGTCCCTTATTACATTGTACAATAAGTTGTGATTGAAGGGTGGACCTTTTTCAACATTGACATTAATTTATACAATATGATATGAGAAAATATCTAAAATGACATACAGAAAAGGACGAAACTTTCGGACGTACGTACGGACAAGGGTAAAACTTAATGCCCCCGTCGCCTAACGGCGGGGGACATAAAAAGAGGGCAAATAAGAGATTTCTCTGTTTAAAATATAGAAACAGACCAAGCAGAGCAACTAGTGATACTTTTGTTTTAATTGTGTGTACTGTCTAGTACGATGTTAAAAAAACACGTTTCCTATTTTCTATGAGTTATTGTTACAGAGATTTAGTGTGTGTGTCTATGTTGTTTGATTAACAAGGGAGTACTATCATAGAAAATTTGAGATACGTGTTTCCCTAAAACAATTGATATCTAATGACTCTCTAAACGTTAATATGGTTAACAGATCATAGTTAAAATACAAAAGGCTACCAATCATTGCTTTTGACAAATCTACAAGCTAAATATCAAAAGCTTAAAAAAACTTGAAAAGTCAGAATGTCCTAGCCAGGACATGACTTTATTTAGAAGAGAATCGTATAACCCCGATATCCAATCTAAAAGTCAAAGGGCATCTATCATGATGGCTTTAATATGAACTTTCCACATGCTATACCTAAAACGTCAAATAAGCCCAGAAATAGCTTTGATGCTGATGATTGCATGGAAAAATCAAGTACTAAGAGCGTTCGCCATGTTTTGTGTTGGGCTTTAATGAAATAAAAGATGGACATCTTGTTAAGAACAGTTTAATACATAAGATAAACAATGAGATAACAAACAAAATGCACCATTTCCATTACACATACGTAATACTTACAACGGCCATGGAACTGTCAAATACATTCATGCTATAATATAGCACGTGGCAAGAACTGTCACAGACATTCTTGTCGTAATATAGCACGTGCCTAAAACTGTCACAGACATTCTTGTCAATAATTGACACGTTTTAGAAACTCTTTATAAAGTTATTCTGTTATCATATAGTATATTTCGAAAACTAATCACAGATATTCATGTAACAAAGTAAATATTATCTGTCAGATATCATGGATGGTCTTGTCATTTAATGACAAAAGGTAGAATCTCTTGTCGAGATTTCTTTTTTGTTGACGCTTACTCAATATTTTAGATTTTTTATTTCTGTCCATTCAAGGGGAACTTGCCATTAACAAATTACTGCATGTACATTTCTGGTAAGTTCATTAGAACCCTACTGTATATTTGAAAATTCCAATAAATTCATAAAATATTAACCCATCGTTTTTAAAGTAAATTATAATTATCTTGGATAACTGATAATCTGGTCTTTCATTCAATACTGTCGAACTTTGAGTTCTCATACAAAAAATCACTCATCAGTAATAAAATACTTATATGTCTTTATCTGACAAACTAGAATACTTAAAGCCATAATTCTGATTATATCCACACTATAACCAAAATATACTGCAAACCACTAAATTTTCGAGCAGTCTTTTTTCTCCCATTTCAAAATGTATTTCATAATTCGCGGTTGTCGGCCGATCGACTAAATATATAAAGTAAATGACCGTCATATTTTTGCTGTTCATCACTTTCCGCGAAAATAAAACTGCCGCAAAAATTTTCTTGTTTACAATAAACATTCGTACATGTCACTTACTTCCAATATTTACAGCACACTTTTATTTAGATATCAAGTAAAACATAGCTACTGTTATAACTCAGTTATACTAGGAAAAAGGTCACATCAAATACATCTATGAAATTACCAAAAATATCATTTGTTTGCTGTCAATGTTTAGGTAGAGGGCAAACAAAAACATCACTGTAGAAGGTCAACTATACAAGGTACAGGGCGAATAAAAAAATCATTGATGAGGCCAATTTTACTAGGTACAGGACTAATAAAATATTGTATAAGGTCAATGATATAATAAAAACAGGGCAAACAAGATGTGTTTGTGAAACACTACATATGCCCCCAGATTCCGATTTTTACCCCTTTTTGACCCCTTTGACCTTGACCTTTGACCTTTGACCTNTTTTTGCATATTTATGTTCCTCTTGACTAGACCTATACACTTGCCAAGTATCAAAAGTCTACCTTATATAGTTCAAAAGTTATAGCCAAGGTTAAAGTTTCGGACAAACAGAAAGACAGACAGACAGACAGACAGGACAAAAACAATATGCCCCCCGATCCTCGATCTGGGGGCATAATAAAATATTGTATGAGGTCGGTTATACTAAAAAATGGCAATTCAAAATACCATCTTTATCCTATCAAGATCGTTATACTTGGAACGGATCCCATCAAAAAAAATCCAATATATGATATCAGTAGTACTATTTCTCTTCAATACTTTAACTACATTATAGGGTTACTGCATGAATATTGTGGAATATTGTCCCGAGTAGAATTTTGTATTCCAGGAGCTTGTTAGTGCATTATATATTCTACGAGGGATAATATTCCCCAATATTCATGCAATAACCCTTTTATTGTATAGCATAATTGAAATTTCTGTTAATAAGTGGGTTTTTGTTGTCAATGACGTCATAAATTTTTTTCTATTTGCACTAGTGCAATATGGAAATTTATTGCACGCTAACTTTTGGTTGCTTTCTTAGGGAAATATTATGTTGCTATACAATAAAAAAAATCTTCAACAGAAATGAACACCTACTTCAAATTCATACAATCTTGTACAATGTAACATACATAATGCCACTAATGCAAAATCACATAACATTATAACAAAAAAAATAACTCATAACTTTATAAATCAACATGCAAATGATAAATGTACTATTAGGAAAAATAAGTTATTAAAAGCATTCACTTAAAGATTCTGCATAAGTGCTGAAAGAAAATGCCATTTGATTAATATCTGTTTTATTGAGGGAACACCAAGATCATACAATTCTATCTTAAGTTTATTTTACTGACAATCGGAAAGGCTTATTGTGCTTGTTGTTGGCAATAATGAAACCTTCAAAACATGTGTCAGAATTTTTTACATCAACTTTATATATACAAAGTTGATACCAGACTTAACGTGCATCAATAAATTAAAAAGATAACTCATGATTACAATTTGTATTGAGTGTTAGAACCAGCCACACTGGCTTCCAGATCTACAATAAACAGCCAAACTGACTTCCAAATCTGACGTAACCAGTCACACTGGTTTCTAGATCTGGAATTGAAAATACACACTTTTAGGGCTTTATGTGATAAAATTAAAATTATAAATATTCTCAAGACGGTTCATTCAAATAAATCAACATTTGAGATCTAAATATATAGATCTTATTCAGGTCTATAAAATTCGTCCATGTAATATCAAATTTAGTGAGAAATATTTGTATTTGCCCAAACAATGTTTCATAAGGCGAGTCCAAAACCGGTTTGAAACTAATAGAACATCCAAAATTCTATGATAACCAAAAGTTTAAAAAAAAATATTAGCCAAACCAAAATAAGAGTAGATTTATCATGACAGAAATTAAATAATACAAGTTGTTTTATACTTCAAAACGAATATCTTTAGAAAATAAAAACCTGCAGTAGAATTTCGAATGAATGTGATTGTTATGCATATTATTATTTCAACAATTGTATTGGTCTAAATAAAATTACATCATTTGAAAGACAGAAACAAAAAAGAAACAAACCACCTTTATAGTGATAAATACTCTCAGTAGTGTTAACAAGTTACAAACCAATTAGAACCAGAAGAGTGATATAGTTTAATCTATCAATGTTGCATACCAACAACAAGTAAAAATCCTATTCTATTAACACTTTATCCACCAGTGACGTATATATCCGCTCTACTACCTAAGACTGTATTGATGTGCACCATGGCCCTCCATACAATTAAATTGCAAACTTTTTGTGCGTGTCCTGTAGCCTAATGGCAAATGTCTACAGCAGTTATATGAAGTAGTTTTTAAGACAACTTTTGTAGCAATAACAGCTGTTAAAAGAGCTCCAGGAACAGAAAATCCAAAAATCGTCAAATTAAGGGAGGGTAGGCAATTTCAAAGATAATTTCGCTGGGGAAAAGAAGTTGAAAATGCTCGAACTTCGGTTGATTAATGTAAAAAAATGATTGAGAATAACAAACATATCACAATTTTAGGAACAATCACCCACAGAAAGAAACTGTGCCTAAATTTAGTGGAAAATAAGGAAATTGAGTGATTTTGACACTACCAGCTTTCCCTATATTTCTCTGTCATGAGCAAATCTTACGCTATTTATGTCAAAGATTCAGAAATGAAAGTGCAGTTACAGGCTTCGTTTTACAGAAGATATGAACATTTGATATCTAGATATGACGTGACACGCAAACAGCTAATAACAAAGGGCATTTCTCATCCTCGATTTTATGGAAATGTTGATAAAAAATGTCAAAGACTGATAAATAATCCAGAAAAACTGGGACGTAACTTACATTCTTTACGAAATAGTGGATATCGACGAGATATTCTGAACAAATCCGTTAAATTCGCTTTGGATTCCAGTGACCTGAAGACTTTGCATATATATACTGGCCTCTCACTGATACTGCCGATGTCTGCTGAAATACATGAAGACTCTTTACTAAACCCTTCGGGGAGTTTTGAGTTTGATTTTTCTTCCGTAGTGCGACAGTGTTTTACCAGCAGACTAGATTCCTTGAGCTAGCCGGCAGTTTAGCGGCGAGCACTCTTTGACCCTTCTTTTAAAATAACTTTTTGTCTTATGCTTTTTCTGTTCCAAGATAGTGGTCATTGAGTTAGTAGTCTACCTGTACTGGGTTTTATTCGCATGTTTATGATACTATAGGGAAACGGGATAGAGAAAGGGGAGGTTTGGGTACCCATAAACCGGTTTAACCCTACCACTGGCTTTTGCTGGTGCCGGTACCAAGTCCGGCTATCCCGAGTTCCTATCGTTATTTATGTTTGTCTCTTGTTTTAATTATTGTTTTTCTGGTGCAGTTTGCTTGTGGATTGTGGCATGTGATTGTAGTTCCTGGCCATTGTAGGTGTTTGCTGTTTTCCTGTTTTTGTAATTAGCTACTGGCGCGAAGAAAAGCCGGTTCGGCACCACTTCCAGTTGTCTGGGACGACTTTAGTACGAAAAAAACGTCAAAAAACACCATTTTTAGGTGGGGTGGGCTGTTGCCCTCCACCCGCCCCCTCCACCCCACCCCAATTGGCCTTCCATGCCGTCCTGCCCCAACTCATCATACTTGAACTTATTTCCTGTCAGCATCAACTATATTCTGCCTCATCTCATTTGCATATAATTTGCATAAATTTGCAAAGAAATGAAAATACGACTTTCTAGAAAAAAGCTCTGGTGGACAAAGAGTTAATGTTTTCATAAAATAGCCTAACCATTTAGCATGGGATTTGTGTTCCTAGCATACCATCAAGTTTCAGAGCAACATTATATGGTTATGGAAAATTTTTCAACAAAATTAAAGGAATACAAACAAGTGCTTAACTACACCAATTTCAGTATGTTGTACCTTTTAATGACAACAAAATCCAAGAGCAAATATACTGAAATTTACTATGTTATTACTAATATTAGTAAAACATGTTGCTATCAAAACATTAACAATTTTTTAGATCAGAAATTGAAATGTCAGTGGGTCAAGCTTATCTGAAGAGAACTGAAAAAGTAAATGGTGTAACTGTTGACAAGATAACAAATAAAATATTTCTTTGTATGAAATTGAACCAGTTTTTCATTTTTTTTCTACATGGAATAAACGATAAGACATTGTGGTTAAAACCATGTCTTATGCTACTAAATAATTTGGTACAAATAATGTATATGGTAACTGACCTACACTGATACTGTTAATCGTCATTAACTATTAATAGTTTTTCACTGCCATGAGAAAAATTTTCTCTTTTAAACATTAAATTGTATGTTCTTGAGTGATATGTGTGGAAGGGAAATAAATATTTGATAAACTATTTGATGTGTTTATAAGAGAAGTTCATAGTGTGTTTTCAAGGCAAATCAAACATACACTTTTCATTGTTCCAGTTGGAGAAATTGTATAAAATTTAAAATGATATATATGTAAAACATAAATGAGAAGACATAATATGTAAAGTATTTACAATAAAATATTTAACACATTGTAATCTGTCAACAATGATCTCGTCCAGCGAGTTTTAACAAAATAACTATCTACTTAACAGTCATCATTTATTTGTCTTAAACAAAAATGCCTTCATTTTTATGAAACGGCAGACTATTACAATTATCTTTCAAAAATTGCAAATCGACAAGAAGGTTACAGACAACGTTAAATTAAAAAATTCACGGAAGTACTCCTAAAAAGATATTGGAAGATGATTGACTGTAGCATGATATTCAGTATAAAACTTCATCAATAAGAGCCTGTTGCTAGTTTTTTTGAGCTGCTCAATAATAGAAAGTAAATTTACAATAGTCATATATTTTACACTTCAGTCTTCTCTCAAACCAACTTCAGTCAGACATTTTCTGATGAACTTTTTTTTACAAAAAAGGATATTAAAAAATCTATCAATCCAAACAACTATATATCTGCATTTCACAATATGTTATTTTATCATTTGTAAACAAATAATAAAGACCAATTTGCATATTTAACCGTTTATCTCCGAGCTAGTTACATTTTATAATTTCTATTAATTTTACAATTTGAACTGACTTCCAATTAGAGCACTTTTATTGCCAAATACCTACTACAAAAAGTCGGACTTCTTTTGATTAACAACAGATCAGCTCTGATTTAAATAAATTTTGTGGCTTTATTGTATCATGATAACTGAATTAGTAACTTTGATTCTTTGAAACAATTACAACAGTTTTTGTTCAATACAAGCAAGACCCCAAAACTTTGATATATTATATCCATTTTTATAATGTAATGAGTAATACCTTGTTACTATACACACTATATCTCACATTGCACACCCTTTCTTTGAAAATGATTTCCCTGAGAATCTGACATCTACTGGCAAAATGACTACCCAGTGCAAACAATTAAACTTGGTAATTTGTTCTTTTAATTGAAAGTAAGAACTTTTGTCTCTGTTAACAAAGTGCCACAAAATCTTCTGGCATTCAAATAGAACTTTATAATTACACATTTTAAAAATCGTGATGAGACCGGGAGCCCGATGTTTTATGCTTTGGATTCTTTGACACTGATATGGCACTTGTTAAACTTCCGTGGTCACTCTTTTTGTCCGGGGTCTTCCTTTCTTTGTCTGAATTTTTGTTCTTATCAAACTTTGAGAACACGAGGTGAAGGTCACGTACATGCAAGCATCGAAAATTCGTTTCAAACACATTTTGAAATCGTTCAAAATAACAACTGCAATCATGAGGCGTTTCAATAGAGTTTTTCGCATCTTCCATCACAACTGACTTGATAATTTTATCCTTCATAATATCCCCAGTTTTCACGTGTAAAAAGTCTGAAATATCTTTTAACAACACTACAGGGGACCTGAAAAAGAAAAAGAAAATGCAACTTTACTCATATTATATGTTAGGTGTAAAGAACCCTTATCGTTTACAGATAATAGATTAAGACAAATGGCACATTATATAACATTTTGGTAAAAAAAAAATGCTATAGCAAGCTCTCTTTGGGAAAACCGAATGTCGGAAGTCGTAATAATCCAGCTCTAACTCTTTAAAATTGTTACATGTACAAGATGTAGTCCTAATCTTCCCCGACAAATATTTATAGTTTGCAAAGTAATTGGAATCGACTTGCGTACTTCTTATACAAAAACAAGGGTGACTACAGATGCTAATCACGTTAAAAGGTGTCATCAAAATAATAAACGAACAAAGTAAATATACAAAAATTACTTACGACAAGTGAAGAAATATAGCAGTAATGAACAAAACATTGAAATATTAACATAAGAAGTGTAACTTAGGACAAGTTAGTGTACCAATAGCATTATTCTAGCTGCTGAACCGTAATTCTATAGGTCTTTTTTTATGTTTGATTTGGTGGACAATAAAGCTACGGATTTCAACCTATATAAAACTTGGACTTTGCGTTCTGATTTTTGTCGCATGTTTCTGAGAGGCTTTTTGACATTTGGAGTGCCAACACCTCATGATGTAACTGTGCAAAATTTTCTTCCTATTGACCCGTTGAGTGCCCCGTGGTTGCTTTTATGTTATGAATGTCTTCTTATGGTCTTTTTGTCGGGTATCGGATGTCTTCTTCTTCTTCGATTGGTTTAGGGGGGGCGGCGACTTACTATGAAAGTAATTGCGCCCTTGTGTGTGTTATCAGTGAGTAATTTCACTAATTATAAAGTAATGTGTTTTAGAATGATCAATTATTTGGCGAGTTAATTATACACATTCAGTTTGAAGTATCGGACGTTTGATTAAAGTATTTAAAATGATTATTTGTATGAAGTGTTTTGGTATACTGATGATGTTGTATATTCCCAAGTTTTATGTATGCGTATATCTTTTGTGTTTTATACATCTTTGATGTACTACTTTGAAAAATGCACTTGAACAACAGATTTGGGGTTGCTAAAAAATTGGTCCCCTTTACTATACGGTTCCTCTCACCAGATCCTATTCTAGCCCTGTTTTATAGATATAATATCCAATTGAATGAAATATTACGGTATAGTTTCTGAGTGTTGAAAGGGCGAGGAAGATCACCTTCCTCGCCCTCCCATTACCAGACAGCAGAAAAGTACAGATTGTATGGGACTGGATACAATACTTTGTTAGCTATGTATAATTCACTTAGAAAAGGTACCTATTTCCCTTTCCTATTTAGGATCATTGTGAGAGGTCCGAAGAACCAAGACAGGTACTCCCCCTTTGCCAAGAGAAAACATTACAAATATGTTTTATTTTTGATACTGGCCTGCATTTCTTTTGGGTCTTATAAGATCTAGTATCCAAAATAAAAATAATATAGTATACTGATATTAGTGATCACTTCAAAATGTCCCGCAGTATTTGGAGAGATCACTCCTATCCAACCCTAGTGTATGCAAAATGGGGGGAAAAAGTCGTGAAAAAAAGAGATATCAGCATTTGTGACGGCATTTTTTTTTTCGGATGTCAGCGAACTTAACCAGATAATTCTATATTGTTGACGATCCCGCATTCATGGAAGTGGCATTGCTCGACGGCTAGCAACGAATTCCGATCAATCCGGTGCTAGCAAAGCTAAACATTGAAAGCCGCCATTGCTACATTTTATCATATATTTGTGGAGACTTTATCTCATGTGTTTTTTTTGCCATATCCTTTCATTGTTGACGTATCAAAACCGCGGAGAAAAAAATGAACAATAAAACAGACAAATTATGTATCGGTTTTGAGACGAAAAGGAACAATAAAAGCGGTGTTCCATTGCTTGGTTTTACCATGTAATTGTAGAGACGTTTACTCCACACTCATCCAGTTTTTATCAGCTGTTTTACAAATTATGTGTTTTATTTCCGCTGGTATTTTCTGGCTACATATTATATACATGTTAAATGCATTAAGCTTCAGGAATATCGCATATATTTTTTTCAAAATAATTTCTGATATTATTCCAGATTTTATAAACATGTAAGACAATGAGAAATTTAATTTAATTTTTCAAAGTAATGATTATGATGTAAGCAAGTGCTGTATTTCAGGAATAAGTGGACTCTATAAATATAGAAATTTGTTATTATCAGCTTCATAGTATTTATGATTTCATTCTGTATCATGGTACACATTTTGTCTCCTCAGTCGAAGCATCCCATTGGTGTCATGTCGACATACCATTTGTATATATTTGTCTACTATATATA
>MJUU01055259.1:45943-56241 GCA_002080025.1 Modiolus philippinarum | reverse complement strand
AAATTTCATCTGTAAATTTAGAAAATTCAGGATTATTTAAAGCCAAAATAACGTCCAAATATCTATATGTATTGTTAAATTTATCCACTAAATGCTGTTTAGAAGGGTCTTTTTGAAATTTTGACATGAATTGTGACTCGTAGCAATAAACAAATAAATCTGCTATGAGAGGTGCACAGTTGATACCCATAGGAATAACTATATTTTTTTGCTGATAGACTGTATCACCGAAACGAACAAAAATATTATCAAGAAGAAACTTTAATGCTTTTATCATATCCTGACAAGTCCAGTTGGTATATTTGTCATGTTTGTCGTCACTGAAAAACGATTTAAATGTATTGCAACAAATGTACATAAATCATGATTTTTTGAAGGACCATTTGATCAAATACGAAAATTTAATTTATTTAATATAAATATGAATTTATAATAAACAGCTGTGCCATGTCGTCGTCACCCAGTGATTAAGGTAAGGGGTTCTAAATTCAGAAGCACCTAAGCTTGATATCTCTTTCAGAAATTAATCTGCAAAATTTGAAGTGAGCTGATCAAAGTACTTATCAGTTAGAGCAGGACAGGTAAATATTGCTTTAAAATTGACAAACAAAGTCCCATAACTCTTGCAAGAAAAATAGAAATTTCCCGAAATAGTATAGAGATCGTGAGGCCATCATACCCAATACCTCTTCAAAGTTTGAAGTGAATTGGCCAAAGGGTTTGTCAAGTTAGAGCATGACATGTAATAAATTGCCTTAAAATTGACGAACAAAGTCCCATAACTCTTACAAGAAAAATCGAAATTTCCCGAAAAAGTATACAGATCCTGAGGCCATCACACCCAATACCTCTACAAAGTTTGAAGTGAATCGGCCAAAGGGTCGTCAAGTCACGTGCGTCAAGTTAGAGCGTGACATGTAATAAATTGTCTTAAAATTGACGAATAAAGTCCCACAACTCTTGCAAGAAAAATCGAAATTTCCCGAAAAAGTATACAGATCGTGAGGCCATCATACCCAATACCTTTTCAAAGTTTGAAGTGATTTAGCCAAAGGATTGTCAAGTTGGAGCATTACATGTAATAAATTGCCTTAAAATTGACGAATAAAGTCCCATAATTCTTGCAAGAAAAATCGAAATTTCCCGAAAAAGTATACAGATCGTGAGGCTATCATACCCAATACCTCTACAAAGTTTGAAGTGAATTGGCCAAAGGGTTGTCAAGTTAGAGCACGACATATGAAACAGACAGACAGAAGGACGGACAGACGGACGGACAATCGGACATCGGTATACCATAATACGTCCGTCATTAGACGGGCGTATAAAAATTAATTTCTTTACCCCATTTTTCTTTTTTAAAAATACTAAAACAATAGGATGACATAATATAACTGTACATTTGTTGTAACAATTGGTTGAACTCTCTGACATTTTGGTAGAACAGGAAGTTTTAGATTTACAACAAGGACATTGATTAATATTGCATTTGCCAGAGTAATTACAAACTGTGGCTATTATACTGCCATTTTCCAATAAATATTATTTTTACATGACAATGTGTGAACAGTATCTACTGCATTTAAACCAGGGAAACAAAAACTTCTCAAATCAACAAGATCAGTATCCGTTTCAGATTAATAGTTTTAAGTATTGCCGTCTTTCAAAAAAAAATTGATACTCAAATATTTTTTCTTGTAAAATGCCTCCATGTGTTCTCTGATTTTTAAAGTTCACTTATAAAAACTAATGATCAAAAGTTTGAACCGTGCTAAAATATTTAAGAGTTCAAAGCAAAACACCTTTATTTTTAATACAATCAGATAATTAATATAATTCTTTCGAAATTAATATTTTAATTAAATGATTACAAAAACAGTTGAACAGACATATTACTAATATTTTTTACTTCTCTACCACTGTTTCAATTGATTTAAGTTAGTAGGATCCAGAATCCTACTAATAAAAATTGGGATATCTCAATTTCTCCTAAGAGAAATTGGAATTCCAATTTAGACCAGATTAAATCCAGTACAAATCAGAATTCTAATTTGTCCCAGTAGAAATTTGAATTCCAATTGTACTGGATTAAATCCAGTTCAAATCAGAATTCTAATTTGTCCCAGTAGAAATTAGAATTCCAATTTGTACTAGGAGGATTCCGGATCCTACTGGATTCCAATATGCATGATATGTACTGTGACATATATATATATATAATTTTTGTTCTTTGTTTTGTTTTCTATGTATGTAATTGTACTGTTTGTATTTGTTGCTGATAACAACTCAATTTATTTTTGGATTTTATATCAATAAAATATTACTTATTATTATTATTATTATTATATACGATTTTGTCAGTGATTCAATGAATTATTAACAGAATCACCGACTGTAAGAATTTTAACATTTTGTCTTATGACAACATTTCAACCGAAGGACCTTGACCTTCGGTTGTCAAACGACCGGTAATAAATATTGTATACATCCATTACAAATGATATTGGCAGTCGATCAATATCACAAGCCGTCACATTAAAACACTACAATAAATCAATGTTTAGTTAATACCAATGTATCTATTTCTAACACAGCTTACACTCCGCCGATAAATTTTCTTCCAATACTGCTCGAACGTATTAAATTAAGATCTAAAAGCTAGCCTTCATTATTGATTACTTAAAAACACAAAATACCACAGACACTGTGTAATTAAACGCTTGGCAGAACGCCAATAGAGTTTTGTACTTTTATTAAAGAGATCGTTTGTATCGTCGAAGAAGAGGCAATCGTTTAAATGATCACCATTCTTCGTTACTTTATCACAATAACACGACAAATGCATTGATATAACTATAACATATTTTTCATTGTCCACAATATAACATTAAAATAAAAAATAGCAAAATTCAGTACAAGCTGCAAATGATATATCAATAACAAAATGGCAAAGTTACTGGAAATTTAATTTCTGCAGATACGCATTTCGACAACTTATGTCTCTTCAGTGCACATCAGATCACATGCAAATATTACAGATCATATTAAAACTTCAGTATAAGACAGACAGAAAGGTGATATTTTGGTACCAATAAACTGGTTTAACCTTACCGGTAGCTCTTGTTAGTGCCGGTACCAAGTCTGGCATTCCCGAGTTCCTATCTTTGTTTACGTTTGTCTTACGTCTTTTTGTAGTTCCCGATGTGATTGTAATTTTCGGCCATTGTAAGTGCTTCCTGTTATCTTTGCTCTATTAATTGTATGTGACCTTGACTCAATATTAGATCTAGTATAATGTACACACATTGATATGAACACGTTACAGAACATAGTTGTATGTTACATTGACTCAATCTAAATCTTGTGTAACGCTGGCATGATGAGATAACCACGTAACATAACATAGTTGTATTTGACCTTGACTCAATGCTACATCTAGTGTAATGTAAACACGTAGAGATGCGCACGTAACATAACGTAGTTGCAAGTAACCTTGACTCAATGCTAGATCTAGTGTAATGTTAACACGTTGAGATGAACACTTAAGAGAACAAATTTGCAAGTGACCTTAACGCAATACTACATCTAGTTTAATGTTAACACCTTGAGATGAACACGTAACAGAAAATAGTTGTACGTGACCTTGACCCAATGCTAGATCTAGTGTAGAGTAAACACGTAGAGTTGAATACGTAACAGAACATAGTTGTATGCGACCTTCAGTTAAAGCCGTATTTATTTTCAGTTATTTTTTACTGATACAGGCATATCAACAATGAAAATTGTAAAACAGTTTGTCAAAAATCCAGGTGTGTTACGATATCATATTTAGGTTGTAAATATTTGATTTCACAATTGACATTGATTTTGTATTGGTCTATTAATACCCGATCTTTATATTGATGTAACTATGTCATTTGAATGTCTTCGTATAGAAGATATCGGAGTGTTTTGATAACCTGTTCAAAAGACAGTCTAAGGGTGTTAGACGCTTTAACTGTCGAATCAACAAGTCTCACTCTTCAAGAGTTCACATGAACCAGTTCATGATATTTTTAGCTGTTGTTGTACAATAGATTATGAAAGTTGAATACCGGTATACTAAGCGTAGATGTAATTTCAGACCACACATAAAAATTGTTAAAATAGACCATGATTTAAAAGATGAAAAGGACAAAATATACAAAATCAAAAACTCTTCCTCTTGTTCTGGCCGGACAATCTTTTTGGTATTTTCCTTCAGCCTGTCCCACAGTTGAGGGCAATTCATCCTGTCTTTCTCTTGTGATTTCAAGCCGTTTTGTTGTATTTTGTATGTTTTGTTCTTTTGACTTTTTTGTTTAACTATGGCTCATTTCACTATCTTGATTTTGTTAAAATGTTTTGCATGTGACGGATCAAAACCTTAAAGACATCTTGCCAAGAATCTTCTATTCCCAAGCACATACAATAAAGGGCTACGCCGAGCGCAGGATGATACGACCACAGCATGTCGACCACTGAAATTTGAACAAATGTAATTCAAATTGAATGTGGACAAAGTAAAAGGCTTGACAAAGTAACTAGATGGACACTATAAAGAGCTTAACACAGAAATTAAGGGACAAAAACTACGAAAAATAAAAATCGACTTTTTGATCCCTAATAGTTCTGGAACCATATGAGCTACGCAAAATCTGTTGGCTCACACCTGAAAGCTTACTTCGGGAGGAATCCAATGAAAGAATCCCATCAAAATTCGATGAAAAATAAATTTTTTAAGTAATTTGCATATTTCCAATTTTGATCAAGTTTGGCCTCTTATAGGTCGGAAACGGTATCTGATGCTAAACTACTAAAAGCTTGTGTCAAGAGGAATTCAAAGAAACAAACCCCACTGAAATCAGATAAAAAATAAAATTTTACATAATTTGAAAAAATATGCAATTTTGTCCCCTTTGACCTCTGAGAGCTCAGAAACCGAAAAAATTATGATAAATTTGTTGACATACTACTGAAATACAAAAAATACCGATGTTGCATAAAAACTGTAAATTTTGTTATGCTGTACACGTGTTTCAAGGAGTTACCTCTCATCAGCANCATTAATATCAAATAATATGGAAAGCCATAATCCAAAAGTTGTCACAAAAGAAGTACGCATTACCAAAAAAATCGAAATAGGAAGCCAAATCCAGTACCAAAGACATCTACCGAGTGCCATACACGGAATGAAGCCTCAGTATTTTTAAGTGTTTAGAATTTTGATAAAAACAGTAAATTTGTATAACACGCAAGGTAAATTTTCATGTCAGGCAAGTCTGACTATCGAGCTTGTAAATACCCTCGGGGACCTCTGGTCCACCAGCAGTGGCATCGACCCAATGGTTCAAAATACCGATGTTGCATAAAAACTGTAAATTTCTTTATGCTGTACACGTGTTTCAAGGAGTTATCTCTCATCAGCAGCATTTATATCAAATAATATGGAAAGCCATAATCCAAAAGTTGTCACAAAAGAAGTACGCATTACCAAAAAAAAATCGAAATAGGAAGCCAAATCCAGTACCAAGGACATCTACCGAGTGCCATGCACGGAATGAAGCCTCAGTATTTTTAAGTGTTTAGAATTTTGATAAAAACAGTAAATTTGTATAACACGCAAGGTAAAATTTTCATGCCAGGCAAGTCTGACTATCGGGCTTGTGAATACTATCGGGGACCTCTGGTCCACCAGCAGTGGCATCGGCCCAGTGGTTCAAAATACAAAAAATACCGATGTTGCATAAAAACTGTAAATTTCGTTATGCTGTACACGTGTTTCAAGGAGTTACCTCTCATCAGCAGTATTAATATCAAATAATATGGAAAGCAATAATCCAAAAGTTGTCACAAAAGAAGTACTCATTACCAAAAAAAATATAAATAGGAAGCCAAATCCAGTACCAAGGACATTTACCTAGTGCCATACACCAAATATGAAGCCTCAGTATTTTTAAGTGTTTAGAATTTTGATAAAAACAGTAAATTTGTATAACACGCAAGGTAAAATTTTCATGTCAGGCAAGTCTGACTATCGGGCTTGTGAATACCCTCGGGGACCTCTGGTCCACCAGCAGCTTGCAATAAGAATAACCCAAAAAATACCACCAAAATCCGATGAAAACTAAGAATTTTGGGTTATCTTCACATATGCAATTTTGGCCCCGTTTGGCCCTCATAGCTCGGATAGGAAAGGAGTTATCAAAAATCTGATGATTGAGCGCCATGTTAATTTTTCATTAGGAATCCATTGCAAACAACTGCATCAAAATCGGACTAGAAATTTAAAAAATTGAAAAGTTTTGAGATTCACCCCTATCGACCCCTATTTAACTCAAGAAACAGTACATGCAGCGTAAAATCCGTTTTACATACTGCAGATTTGAAATTTCCTCGGGAGCACACTGAAAGAAACCCCATCAATATCTGATTAATAATAAATATATTACAGCAAAATATATGCAAACACCAAATTGTGGCCCTTTTTGGCCCTTTTTTAAAAACGGACAGGGCCACAATTGACAAAGTCTTTTTAGTGTCAAGGAACATTATGTTAAAATTTCATAAGGATTGATAAACTTGAACTAAAGTTTTTGACTAAAAACAAAAGTGTTTACGGACGACAACGACGACAGCACCATACCATTTGTTGTAATATAAGATCAAATGCTTTAACCTGGACACATTTTGTTACCGACGGTCGAACGAAGAGCAAATTAGCTAAAGAACCTGCTATATTTTTTATTGATTTCAAGTATAAATATTTCATTTAACTTTAGAGTACAATCTGTTCGTCGGAAATGCATATAAAAATTGAATTGATTGGAAAATACTAAAAGAACAAACAGGATACAAGTGCAGTTAAATATATCATGTGATACGATATACATTGCAATAATAAGATATGTTACACTGTATACCAAAGATAAATATTGATATGAGCTTTGACGTAAATCTATGCTACTTCAATATGATATCTAAAGTCAATAAGGATATATATTTACGAATCACACCTATACAAAATATTTAAAATGGACGTGAAGAACGTGAGCGATGTTTTACTATCAGTTCAAGATCAGAGCAAATATTGTTATCTGGATGATGCAAATTAAACCCTTGAAAAAATATAAATATTTTTCAATTAAGATCGTATAAATGGAGAATGAAAGGGGAACTGATGCAAATACAATGCAAACCAACACAAGATCTTTTGGTAGATTACTTAGATTAATGAAAACTACCATATTGTTGACATAAGTCACAAATATATTGAATATATTTGTACTTAAAATAAATGAATGGGAATTGGGACCAACATACATATAAATGTTTTAAATTTTCTGTTTCAGAATTTAAGACAGCTGGAGAGTAGCCCTTTTTGTACTTTTGAAAATTGTTCGATCACTGAAACTGCACATTAAAATCACTACTTGAAACGAATGAGTAATACATCTTTTGTTCTGTGGTTACCTTCTTTACTTTACATAAAACACTTCTGTAATTTTGCACTCTGTAACCTCAGGAACGCATTAGATTTTCTTCTTTTTTTTAAGCTTTAATATCTTCGATGTAGCTAAACATAAATCTATCAAAGTGATCGAATAAGTTTATTTCTATTCTTTTCATTGTGATAAACAAGATTCTCTACATACCCTTCATTTGAGATAAATAAGATTACTCTACGTGCTGTCCATTTAAGATCAAAAGATATTATTTACTTACAATTCATAACTAACAAAATACCAATACAAAATTCAACTAAAGACAAAGCTATGCATGAGGGAGATACACCTTAGTTTAAAACAAAATTTTGTAAAATTTAGATATTTCAAGTTTCAATAAAAACGGTTTTCGGGTCAGCACCGAAGTACTGACTACTGGCTTAATCAATACACTCGAGGACCAACAGTCCACCAGCAGAGGCATCGGCCCAGTGGTTATAAATAACAAAATACCGAAGTTAATTATTTTTTGCATATGCGCATTTCGATAACTTATGTCTCATCAGTGCAGATAAAACCAAAAGATTTGGAAGTTAATTTGACATGTTTGAGGAAAAATGAGATTATCTACATACTTTTCATTTCATAATTTGAAATAGCTTTTGAGATCAAATAAAATTAGATACATACTTTTCATTTGAGATCGGGTCAGTAATAGTTAACTGATGGAACAAAGGAGAAGAGCTTTCATGGAACATTTCTTCCTCTAGTTCCGTTTCAGGATCAGATGGAATGTCATCAAATATATCATTGCTTTCCACAGATTCTAAATCAAAATATAAAATATAACATTATCAAGGAAATAGATAATGTATTTCAAAGTCATATTACATCGACATTTTCTCTCTTTGAGTGATCATATAATATCAGGAAACTGTAAATTATGTAAGCATCGATTTAGAACAGAAACATGAAACAGAATGTTGGATGTAATTGCTATTGAATATTATAACAAATATATGGCTCTTTTAACAGTTCTGAAACAACTCTGTCTAGAAATATAGAGACATATTATGGGATACCAGTTGCAGTATTGTTGACATGTCTTATATCACGCTTTTACCTTCAGTAAGGTCAGAATTTTTTAATATGGGCCTCATTTTCGAATTATCGTGTGTTATCAATTAATTCGTAGGTAAAACTACTTTTTACTAAGATTTGTTTTCACAACATCCTTTAATAACTCACGAGAAGTCTAAAAAAACTTGCTGTATATCGTGACGCATATGCATGCTTAATTCTAACATGTATTTATAGGGATTTTGTCCCGTGTACATGTACTTCCAACTGAACATTAAAATAAGCCATTGCCATTCAAAATTCTATTACCTAACAATGTTTTCAACTAATTTTCGTGCTATAGGGTCTGAAAGTCTCGTACAATTTTGTAACTACCGGGATCAAAAATTGTACCCGGAAGTTACATTTTAAACAAAGATATATGACGTTTCAAACAAAACTATGAACGTCATAATCCGCAGACGTCATTTTTAGGCGGGAAACGTTTTCGAATTGCCTGATTATCGTTGATTCTAGTGTGTCACATGACGAGACTTGCAGACCCTATTTCAAATGCTCTTTTATAGTTACAAATATCTTACGCTAACCTGTACGATTCTATTACAATTGTATACATATAAATAGATAACGAAAACGTTAAATGAGTATCACTGTGTTCTTGAATAGCTGCTCATTTTAATACAGTATTTGGTATAATTGACAGGGACAGTGACATAACTTTATGACTATCCCTTTAATTGTTGATGTACTTTCAACCTACTAAATACACTGTGCGGTTCACTCATTCATCATGAGCTATTATTACAATGAATTAAAATGACACTTTAAAACAAGAGAAGGAACAATATAGAGGAAAGATTGTCTTAAAACTATTGACAACAACTGATGCAACATACAATATGAATATCCAGGTAACGTACGTTTTGAAACTACTATTATTACACGAAAAAAAGCATAATCTGTAATTGCATAGTTAAGCTTTCAGCCTCAACGGTGACGGTGCATATTATTATGAACTGAATTTCGGTAAAGCATTTATTATATAAATAGTACCATTGCTAAAGGCATGGAATTCCCAAACACTTTCTTCTGCGTCTTCAGTGAACCCATTTATATCTCCCATATAGCCTGAAAATAATCAAATGTTTATCATCTTAACCAAATATTAAAAAAAACAGATTTATATAGATAAATATAAGTAATGATACTGTGGATCGAGGGACTGGTGTCAAAAACAATAGGATAATTAATTCAAATATAAATGCAAGAATTTCGAAAACAGTTAGAATGAGATTGAAAATATATGAAGCAAAAACACATAACACACCAATATACACTAGCCATTTCGGAAAGGCATGTAGAATCAGCAGCTGTAATGTATAGAAGTAATATAGAGAAAGTATATTTCATCAGCAAAACTTATCGTCTTAACACATGACTAATAGTCGTGAGAGAATATGGGTTAAATGTATGCTTCATCATCAGAACTAACAGTGTGGCAGAATATCGGGAATGTATGCTTTATAACTAACGGTAGTGGGTGAATAAGAGGTTGTTGATTCCTCAGAAGAATAGGAGAATATCGGTAACTCATGCTTGATCAGGAAGTATTGAATTTGATTATTATTCCGTAGTGCGACAGTGTTTTACCAACAGGCTAGGCTACTTGAGCTAGCCGGCAGTTTAGCGGCGAGCACTCCTCGACCCATCTTTCTAAATTACGTTTTGTCTATTCTTTCCAAGATTGTGGTCTTA
>MJUU01055259.1:29863-45019 GCA_002080025.1 Modiolus philippinarum | reverse complement strand
CAATGACCACTATCTTGGAACAGAAAAAGCATAAGACAAAACGTAATTTTGAAAGAAGGGTCAAAGAGTGCTCGCCGCTAAACTGTCGGCTAGCTCAAGGAATCTAGTCTGCTGGTAAAACAATGTCGCACTGCGGAGGAAAAATCAAACTCAAAACTTCCCGAAGGGTTTGGTAAAGAGTCTTCATGTATTTCAGCAAACATCGGCAGTATCAGTGAGAGGCCAGTATATATGTAAAGTCTTCAGGTCACCGGAATCCAAAGCCAATTTAACGGATTTGTTCAGAATATCTCGTCGATATCCACTATTACGTAAAGAATGTAAGTTACGTCCCAGTTTTTCTGGATTATTAATCAGTTTTTGACATTTTTTAACAACATTTCCATAAAATCGAGGATGAGAAATGCCCTTTGTTATTAGCTGTTTCCGAGTCACGTCATATNTCTGTAACCTTGTTGTAAAAGTTTGGATGTGAGAGTAAGGTTACGCTCATTAAAATCATAAAGGGTGGAACAAATGCGAGCGAATCGTACAAGTTGGGATATATACACCCCGTAGGATGGAGCTAGGGGAACGTCGCCGTCAAGAAAGGGGAAATTAGTAATTGTAAAATCAAAATCATCCCTTTTATCATGAATTCAAAATACGATTACAGAAAACACCGTAAGGGACTCTTGACAGCCGGGTTTAATACCGACACTAGCAACAGCCAGTGGTAGGATTAAAACAGGTTTGATCTAATGACCTGTGTGATTCTTTTTTTTTCAAGGGTTAGCAGTCTACCTGTTCTGGGTTTTAATTTTATGTTTTTATATTATAAGGACACGGGGAGACAAAGGGGAGGGTTTGGGTACCAATAAACCGGTTTAACACTACTGTTAGCTTTAGGTAATGTCAATAATCAGCCTATCCCGAGATCGTACTGTTGTTTACGTTTTCCTCTTGTCTTTTATTGGTATTTTTCTTGTGCAGTGCCCTTTGCAATTCTGGCAAGTTATTGCGGCCATTTTAGGTGTTTTCTGTTATCTTGTCTTTTATAACTGAGTTCCTTAATCTACCTAGTCCCTATGTCATTTTTGAAAATATAATAAACAAATGAATAAAACCATTACAGACAGACTACTTAATGCAAGACGACTATCTTGAATAAGAAAGAATGACACAAAGATGTGTCAAGGACTTCTCACCAGCATCTTTAGTAGTCGCGGGAGATTAAAATGAAATTTGGCAATATAATGTAGTTGGGAATTACTTCAAATATAAAGAACATTCGAAGAAATAAATCAAACTTCATAACAACGTATATCACAATTAAAATACAAATTTTCAGTATCTGTAAATAACTGATGATTAAATATGATAGATATCTTTCTGAAACATTGATATTTGAAAACACATAACAGATTACTTTCTGTCGTTATTGACATCGAAATAATATACCAATGTTATGCAGTTATTTCTTGAACTAGATAAGATGGAATATAAAATTGGAATAATTATCTCTGTTAACGTACCTTGAAGAAGTGACGTCATTTTCTTGGAATGGGCAATTTTTATAGGAGTTTTACCACCGTACGTTGATATGGTTGGGTCAGCACCATAGGATAATAATAATCTAACCATAGATACAAAGTCGTTGTCAACAGCATCATGAATTGGTCTGGAACAAAAAATGATATCATCTGTTACATTTGGCGCAAGGACTAAGAGAACCTGTACACCACACAAACCATTTATAAAAATTAATTACAATCTTAACCCGTTAAATGTGCAAGATGGGAACTGTCGTCAACACCTACTTAGAAATTGCATTATTATGATTCTGGCATAACAGTTGAAAGTCATAAATTAATGTAAAGTCTAAGATCAGAAAAGATTATAAATCTTTTGACACAACCTTTGAATGACATTGATATTGACGGATTGGCATACAAATCCTGACGCAAAACGCCAGAAAAAAAGGCCATATCTTGAATCTTGGGACAATATTTGCCATGACTTAAATCGGTTATGCTAACCCTTCCGGAGCACTTGTTGATATGCAGATGAAACATATATATTCATCTTACTGACATAATTTGTAACAAAAATGTTCAAAACAACCAGTTATAATGTGGACTTTACTTTTTTTTTTTAATTCAGTTAGGGTTCACCTGTTGTAAAACATTTGAACTGTTAATTTTAACATAACATGGGTCACAATTTATCTTTATGGGTAAACAATATCAAGGAAAAATATAAAGCTCAGAGAACAAAAACAGATATTGCCTTTTAGAAGTTTAAATCGCAAGGTTCAATTTGTGAAACATCCGACTTAACCACCGGATTTGATCTAAGGAAAAAATACAAATAAGAAGTCCAAAGAAGTGGATAGTAAAGTAAGTGAGAACCGAACCGTCAATCCAAAACGAATAATCCAAGGACAATGGCAACATCGGAAACAAAAAAAGAAACAGGGGCACGACATGAGTATGGCACGGAAAAGAAAAATGAAGACACACACACACAAAGATGAACAACACGGACCCAATAAAAAACCATGGGTGAGATCAGGTGCACCGGTAGAGTAAGCATCTGCTTCTTATAACATGTCAAATCCGGTAGAGGAAACAACAATTAAGCTTTAAAGGGGAAGATCTGTTGTCATCTGGGAAACAGATATCCTATAACGGTCCACAAGATGGTGATGTCGACCGTAAAACTTCTGGAGGGAGAGTTTTGGGTAACAAACCCTTGTTAAAGTAGCCTATTTGTGAGCATCCGGGCTCTATCAAGGAAGTCACTGTATCGAACACAGGCTCTTGAATAGCGAATGAGCTGAGAGATGTAAACTCCATATGCCGTCGCTGTTGGGATGTTGCTACAAAGAAAAGGGAAGTTTACAATTGGAAAGGTGAAGTCATCGCATTTGTCGTACAGCTTAGTTTGAAGTCTAGTACCTCTGTTGAAGGTCAAGGAACGAGGCTGATGTGGAACTGTCTGTGGTATCCTTAATTTCGAGCTCTTTTGGATAGATCAGATGAAGAAAATTACCAAAGCGAGGGTTGTTTAGTGACAAAATATCATCTACATAACGGAAGCTAAAATTGAAGGATTGGGCCAGTTTTTATCTTTATTTTGAAGAAGCCCTTCGATGAATTCAGCCTCATAAGAATGGAGAAACAGATCGGCTAGGATAGGCGCACATTTTGTGCCAATAGGAATTCCGACAGTCTGTTGAAAAACAAGTCCTCCAAACTGGACAAATATATTGTCGATCAGAAACTCTAACATTTTAATCACTTCTTCCTCTGTATATTTTTTCTCCGATTCGGAGTCATTTTTCACAAAGTAGGCTTGTTCTCTACCTACAACAATGTACCTATATCTTCGTTCACCGTTCTTACGTGAGAAACATCTATGAATTAAACCTTTCAGCCGAGATTGTAGTTGTTCATGAGGAACAGTAGTGTAAAGTGTGGAGCGGTAGAAAGTTTTAATGCTGTTACAGTGTGATAATGATCTAGAGTTTAAGATGTCAAGTAGATCTTTGGAGTTTTTCAAAATCCACATTTCATTTACACCGCTTCTTGAAAAGCAAGTATCACAGTATTTTTGAAGGCCTCTTTTACAGCTGTCAAAATGGACGTTAACAATTTAAGTATAGGTTTTGAAGAGCATTTGGCAGATCTAGCGATGTATCGTTCTTTGTATGGGCATTTATGTAATTTAGGTACCCAGTATGTAAGAGGGGAGATCTGTGTCTTCATCCTTAGTGGAAATCCCGAAGGAAAGCAAAACAGATTTATGGTTCTGTAATATCTCCTCCTTTGACAGTGTAGTAGCTGCGTAAGTAGGATTGCCGTTGGAATTATCAATGCCTAGTTCTTTCTTTAAACAATATATATATAATGATTTTTGCAAAAAAAATCGGCAAGAACAACGACATATTTGTCATGAATGGAGGACAAATAACTGGCCACATCAGCATTTTTGAAAATTGATGATGCTTTAGTTCTCATTGACCCTCGTAGCTGATTGATTCGTTTAAGAATCATTGACCTCACGGCCTTAATCCACACCGAAAGGCAATCCAGGTCTTCATCTTGTTCACGTTTAATCCATTTTCTGGCGTAGTCCTCTACAGCATCCATAAGCAGTTTGAAATTTTGTTCCCAGTTGATGGAACGTGGTTCACGGAATTCAGGCCCTTTTGCAAGGACATCACGGAGAGACTTGTTTTGAATGATACTCAAATCTACCGTTATGACGTGACCACAAGGACTTTATCTGTATGGTAAATCAGAACATGAACAATCGGGTGGTTTAGACTTGAGGTCGTCGCTTGTATGGTTTTGCAATACACGTTATGGTTGAAAATTTTAAACGTGATTGGTGAAGTATAGATGTACGAAATGATCGGGACTGATGTGTGTTTGAAATATGGGGGTATTTTGTTTTTTACATTTCTGTGATGAAAGTGAATGAAAGGATGTAGAGTAAATGTACATGAGACAAAGTCTCTACAAATAAATGGTAAAAACAAGCAAAGGAACAACGATTTTATTGTTGTTCTTCATCTTGAAGTCACCATGAGGCCTTCAACAATGAGCTTTGCTCATACCTCAAAGTAAGTTCAAGACGGCCCCTAGCACGTTTACACAAATTCAAACAAAGATCAAAATATTTAACCCCCATCAGCAAGTCTACATCGTGTTTTATTAAGTAACCATATAACAGATTTGACAGAGCACCATACTAATGACAGCTGAAAATCAATGGATTGAACGTTGTGTTATAATTTAATTTAATTGTGATTTAAATACATGCTCAAGCAAGCGTTAAATACCACAGTACGTATAAACCTTGATTTAAACTACTGTAATAATATTTCATGTTCTCAGTTTGGTCGCACTTATTTAATATTGATGTTTATTGCGTACTAGATTGTGACTTAAAGCTTTATATGAAACGTGACCAGGTATTTCTTACAATTATAATCTAGAATATTTTATATTGGAAATATCATTTTACAACACGAAATGAAAATCTGAAATGCAGTAAAATATCCATGGCTAAGTGTGGATTCTCTGTAATAATAAGGCGTAAAACGACAGTCATGTATCGAGTGTCAATGTACAATTGACACAAAAACATGTAAAGAGAAACTACTTTCATTTCATTACCAACAGTCACAACAGTTATTAATTTTATCATCAGATCATATCATTATTATCTAATTGTTCTAATTCATTATCCGATTGAGGGCGTCACCAGAAACGGAAGGATGATAAGGCTTTCATCACGAACTCAATTGTATCTCCAAGTTAGGCGTGACACGATTTTACCGATTTCGTGATGAGGATTTGAATAATAAGCAAAACACCTTGACTTGTCCGCTTCTTTCGTTTCGATACAAAACAACAAAATAGTATATAACTGGTTTTCGCGTAACTAGCTTAAAATCAAGAGACGACATTAATACCACTACAAGAAGAATACAAGAATACAAGAATATTTATTCACCAATCATGGGCCCATAACAGGAAAAGAATTAAACAAAATAACAATGATTAAGTGATTACAATAAGAAAAGAAAACATATAACAAAAAGACAAGAAAATATGTTATATAAGTCATGTTTAACGGCAGGTTCAGAGCCAAACAAACATTGAATATTCATAATATATACTGACATATAATAACAATACTTCTATAACTGAATAGTAACTCCGATAGGGCTAATCCTTCTCACGTTAAGACTATTGTTAATGAATGTAAAGAAAGATAAATTTTCATTTGTAATCAGCAAAATAAATTTACAAGATAAATTCATATCCCCAAAATTTTTACAATTATCTTTAATCTTTTCGAAAAAATTATTTCTTGCTTCACTATATAATGGACATTCTAATATAAAATGTTCTTCATTTTCGATAAATGCGTTTTATCGTTAACAATGCAACATTAACTACCAAATCGCAAATGTTAACAGCGCAAACTTGATTAATCGGGTTATTGTAAAATGTAATGGTCTATTGGTGAATGAATGTCAATTGGTCCCTTTGCAACGGAAGACAGTGTTTGTAAAAGTACTTTGCCCGATATGTTGTGCTTCTTCACGACCCCGCATCAATGAAAAAATGGATAAATGAGTGTAGCGTTGCTCAACGTTTATCAAGTATATTTCACTCAAACCGTTGATATGGACCTCTTGAACTTACTTTGAAGTAGGAGTCTTTGCTATTTGTTGAAGGCCTCGTGGTGACGTCAAGATGAAGAACAACAATGAAAGCGTTGTTTTATTTGCTTAATTTTACCATGTATTTATAAAAATCTTGTCCCATGTACATTTACTTCACATTCCATTATTTGTTCATGTAGGAAAGCATAGTTACAAAATTAGTTGTAGAACAAAAGTTTTATTCAATCCGTGGCAACAATGTATAACAGAACCTAAGAAATTACACACATATTATTCTATGCTTTAACTTTTGTATAGAAAGAAAATGATATCAAGATCTCAATCTTTTCACAGGGAAATGAAAACAAGGCAGTAGTAATGTGCTTATAAACTCATGTCGTCCTGAGGGTAATAATTCACTTGACAACGTAGACAGTAATGCATGGTAATATGTACATAAGGGTATAAAATCACTTGGCAATGTAGACAATAGTATACAGGTATACCCACCTTATCCCGTCCTGGGAAGCACAGTTTACTATGGCACCATAAGATAATAACATCCGGGCTATTACCATATTTCCACTGACACAGCTTTCGTGAAGGGGTGTATATCCTGCATTATCCCTTACATTGACGTCTATCATGCCGGTCTGGAGATATTGCAAAGCTGCATCCTACAATAAAAACGATATGTATAACCAATTAATCAATCGTGTTTATATCACAAGTTATCATGATAATCGTGCGAGTTAGGAAACGGTATCTCTGACACAGATAACATACGTATGCATCTCCTTTAAATACATGGCAAAACAAATCAATGGAACAACACTCTTATTGCTGTTCTTCATCTTGCACATGTGCTCGTTTCCATACGGTCCCATAACCTCTAATGTTAATTTACAATACGGAACTTTCGAGATAGGAAATCTTGTGTTATTGAAGGCGAAAACGATCGTCTAGGATACCAGTTAGAGAAATACTGGATCTCTAAACTTATTGAAATAAATATATACCACATAAAAAACAAACTATTTATGAAATTGATTTTTCCCTTATGACAATTCTTTAACCAAATTTTAATTGACGATAAAAAAATTAACCTGAAGCGCCACAAATCGATTAAATATAGATCACCTTAGCTCTTGAAACAGTGTTCATTAATTAGCGAATCCCTCTACATGTATTGATGTATTGATTTTTGACATATACAAATAGATCTGTTTTCGGAATAAACCTGATTCAAAAGTCCCTGTATTCCTGTGATCTAGACCACGACAGTTATGTTTTATTAACAATCGGATCCAGAGAACCATACATTCCTACAGAACATCCGAGAATGTGGCTTAGATAATATTACTATAGACTAGGGAGCAGCACCTTATATTTGCCCCTTAAAGTTTATGGAGACAAATTACCATGGCAGGGACAATCTTTTTATATCAATTTATTAGTACTCCTTCGGGACAGGAAAGTTCGCCTATAAAAAAAGAAGGACTGACAATAAATATATACTACAAACATACCATGTGTATACAATGCAAATAGTAGCCATCTGGAAAGACGGCCTTTGATTGTAATTGTTGTTGAATGGCATTTTGAATAAATAAAGTCAACTCTAAATATAGATGATAAATGAACAATATTACATGTATTACTTACTTAAGTAGGGACCGACAACAATATAATGGTCGCTTTAATTAAATACTTATGCAAATATTCTTATCCTAAGGATAACATGGTTGCTTTACAAATGTATATTTTATTCATAGATCAGTCAAATGATTTATCGACAGAATAAATATAAAAAATATTTAGGCCAGACTATTCATTACTCAAAAAATACGTTGGATATCTTAACTAAAATCTAGGTCAATGTTTCTGGTACAGGAAGTGTAATTCTCTCATAAATCTTATATTATTATTGCTGGATGCTTAACCATTATATTGTTGGCTTTGTCCTGGATAACCTCTCATTTCAGTGCACTCATAAATACAGTTAATGTTACACACGGTTGCAGAATTGAACGAATCAATATTCTCTTTACCAGATATTACAACCTTCATTATAACCGATCAATACGGAACAGTCGGTACAGACTTAAATGTTATTAGGACACAGAGATAAAGATCAAGATATAAACTGATCCCCGTTTTCCGTATCGAAATCATCTACGAAAGACTCGTCAAGCAAACGTGAGAATTTTGTCTTTCTATCAGACAGAATTTGTCAATAAAATCATTTATCGTTCTGTCTTCTTTCTCTAATCTATCGTTTATTCATTGGGCAGTTTCTATCCACTAAAAACGAAAAAAACGAAACACATTTCAAAGTTCACAGATAACGAAACAATATTCTTCCATTGACGCAAGACAGTTTCCACAGCAATTTATCGTAAACGAAAATCACAATAATTTAATCTAAATAAGTTACGACCAAACACTTTTCCTGGAGAAATGATTTGCAAGAACAAAAACCATATATGACGGAATTTCCATATATTTCCTGTTATGGATAGCCACGGGCAAGTGTCCTTTTCACATTTCAGGGCTTAATCGAGTTACTTAATTTTAGCTAAACAGTATGTGCTGACATTTAAATTCTGGCGGTATATCATTGAAATTAAACATATTTTCTAATACTTCAATTATTAACTCGTTAAATGTGCATTTTGTATGAATTTCTTTTACTGCATGGTATGGTAATTTTATTTTTAAAAGCAGTCTTAATACAGCTTTGCTAGCTTATTAAATTTTTTACTATATAAAGTTTAAATCGTCAATTCGAGTTATAATACGGAATAACTTAACCTAGTGAAAATGTCGACCAGTACACACCAATTATAATACAGAATAACTTAAGCTAGTGAAAATGTCGACCAGTATACACAAATTATAATACGGAATAACTTAGCCTAGTGAAAATGTCGACCGGTACAAAACAATTATAATACGGAATAACTTAACCTAGTGAAAATGTCGACCAGTATAAACAAATTATAATACGGAATAACTTAGCCTAGTGAAAATGTCGACCGGTACAAAACAATTATAATACGGAATAACTTAACCTAGTGAAAATGTCGACCAGTACAAAACAATTATAATACGGAATAGCTTTACCTAGTGAAAATGTCGACCAGTATACACAAATTATAATACGGAATAACTTAAACTAGTGAAAATGTCGACCACGACCAATATACACAAATTATAATACGGAATAACTGAACCTGGTGAAAATGTCGACCAGTTTACACAAATTATAATACGGAATAACTTGACCTAGTGAAAATGTCGACCAGTTTACACAAATTATAATACGGAATAACTTAACCTGGTGAAAATTTCGACCAGTATACACCAATTATAATACAGAGTCGATGAGTATAAATTAACTACTAAGGAATAACTTAACACAGTTAATTTGTCGACCAGTATGTATCAATTATACTACAGAATTATGTCCGACCAGTGTTTCAATACATTCGCTGGTACCAATTGACAGACATTCCAATTTTGTATTTACGCTCAACAGGATCATACATCGTTGCTTGTTGGGCATTTCCCAAATTGCAGTGATATTTAGTAAAAGGTAAAGAGAAAATTTAAATTACAGAAAACAAGTCAAGTCAAAAGAAGATATGCTGGAAACGATCATTACTCAAATTTATTGAACAGGCGTGTCTATCCTGGGGCGGGACTTTCAATAGACTTAGCAATTCGAGTATTGTTAAAAGTTCGTCCCATCAAATCAGGGAAATAATGTAGAGTAATACCACATCAAAATAAAACAAGATAAAACTCAACGATGGCAAAATGAAAAAGTGAACTGCCGTCCTAATTAAGAGATAACAAAGGAAATAGACACTTGAAGGAATTTGTGAAAATCACCTTGGCATTATTAACGTTCAGGCGAATACATCGTCAAACGAATACCGAAGCAAGAATGGGAAAAAGGGGGAATTCTAAAATCAAATGTTGACTTTGTCGTCTCAAGTTGAAAACCAGAGAAAAAAGATCTACTGAAAGGGTATTTCATGTTAATATTAACTGGAAGCATTAAAATTCTAGACTGAAAAAGTGTGCGTTAATTCTAAATTGTATTTGTCAAAAAGCTGTTTGTATATCTGAAGTCATGTATAGAAAAAAAGCGAAGTGTCATCGAATTTTGCGTGAGTCACACCCTATCGAAAAATGGTCTATAGGGTTTAAGTTAAAATACAATAGGTAGACAATGAAAAATAACACTAGAAAGAAATGATTGAAAAAAAAGGTAATTAAATTCTGCTGCTGATAAGGAATTGATTTCCGAAATGGCCATACAGCTCATTCAAATTATTGCAGTTGAAGTTAACATATGTGTTATGGTCTCATGTTCATTTACCCCATATCCTTTCGTAAAATTATTAAGTTCCATACATTAGATCTACTTTTGTATCGATAAGGCACCTTCTGAAAAGTAAGTGAGAACCGAACCGTCAATCCAAAACGAATATCCAAATAAACCACGGTTTCATGAATAATTCATATTTGCTGACAACTCTCCGAAATAATGTCAATACCTCTCACTTACTGAATACATTGATAAAATTAACACAAATGTAACTCAATAGGGGCAAAAAAAATAATGAAAACCAACGTACCTTGTATCCCATTCCAGCAGCTCTATGTAATATTGTCTCTCCCGTATCCTTACAGACACTTAATTACGTACCTGGTATCCAATTCTAGCAGCCCTATGTAATATTGTCTCTCCCGTATCCTTACAAACACTTAATTACGTACCTGGTATCCCATTCTAGCAGCTCTGTAATATTGTCTCTCCCGTATCCTTACAGACACTTAATTACGTACCTGGTATCCCATTCTAGCAGCTCTATGTACTATTGTATCTCCCGTATCCTTACATACACTTAATTACGTACCTGGTATCCCATTCTAGCAGCCCTATGTAATATTGTCTCTCTCGTATCCATACAGACACTTAATTACGTACCTGCAGCTCTATGTAAAACTTCTCTCCCGTATCCTTACAGACACTTAAATACGTACCTGGTATCCCATTCTAGCAGCTCTATGTAAAATTGTCTCTCCCGTATCCTTACAGACACTTAATTTCTTGATTTCTGGTAATGATGGAACTAATGGAGTGCTTTGCTGTAGAAATTCTGCTTGGTCAAAATCATATTCTGAGTATTCTGTTGAGTGAACCTGAAATAATGAATGGTAAATATTGAAATCAAATTTCAATACATAATGCACAATGATTTACTAAATAATTGAAAAAAAAGATCGTTTATATAATAGATGTGCACTAGAACAAAAATTAAGATGATGTCCCTTGTAAATATTTGTGTCATCACGAGCACATTTGTTCATAACTGTTGATTAAAAAAAACTGATTTTCCAAGACGTTTCAGGATTTGAGAACATATCTAAAATTAATGGCTATCATTTATCTACTTTGACTGTTTGGAAGTCAAAACAGATTTCATTTAATGAACAAAGGAATTATAGTCGCTGGTGTTGGTGACTATTTCTCTGTCAAGGGATGGGGGGCTCATCTGATCTGAGTATCTAATTCTGAATCCCAATCCACAATACAGTCAAATATATATTAAACATGAATTACGTTTTTGTACTCAAGCACCACAGACTGATAACTTCAGCTTGCTATACTGACCATGCTGACATTGGCCCATAAACAGGAACATATATTGACTGATAACAATTATAAGTGAACAGTAGGCCTTCAAATGAATATAGGTACATAAGCACCACGACAAGAATGTTGGAAAGCCACAGCTTATCATATCACGCGTGTTCCTTTCACACCAAGAGGTCGCTGAAGATAATGGAAGTCAAGTTTAAGGGTCGATTGTCAATGAGCAGGTTAAATCCCAAAACGCAATGTCACCTCCTGTGCTGTATCATGGTATACCGACCCCACGTTTTAAATTTTCGTTGTTTTTAGTTTGTAATAATTGTAATACTTTTATCTGTTGTTTATGTATTGTGTATAATTGTCGTAGTTTCCTATTATTTGTTCTTGATTTAAACTTACATCAATTCCTGTTTGATAATCACTATAACTTCTTGATAATGTTGTTGGCGTAAGGTCTTGCCCCGGTAAAACTTGGGTATAAGATAATAACTTTGCTCGTGCTGAAACCGCCTTTCTTAAACCATACCGGATTTTTCCTCGTTTACGCACACGCCGTCTAAACTGTCTTCTTTCAGGCGGTCTAAACAAGAGTTTCATACTTAAAGCACCTTTACTTTTTCCATTACGTAGCATAGTGCTGGTATTTCTCACTTCCCATGTCCCACTCGTATCGTCGTTGTTTGTATTTATATCCTCAGCTGGGGGTTCCAGTATATCAGTATTCACACTCTGAGCAACATCAATTACCTCTTCTGGAATTAGTTCTTTTGATGAAAGACTTATGCGTTTAGTAAATCTACGCACGCGTTGCCGATGGCGTACAGCCTTTCTTTTTTCTTCTCTCCATAATTCATTTTCATATGCTGCATTTCTGTGATAACGCCTTCTACCTGCTGAAATGAAATAATTTACATCTTCACGTCATATTTGCTTTTGATAACAAGATTTCCTCAATATGATTGTCTTATTATTATTTTTGTTTGTCTACAACCGTGAATTCGTTAACAACCGTGATGAGATTATAGTCGTGAATTTTCGAATAACAAACAAAAAAATATTGCTTCCGTTCATGTTCTCGTTTAGCCGTGGTTTTCTCGTGTATATACATTAATGCTTATGTTTATCATACCATAGGGAAACGGGACAGATAAAGGGGAGGTTTGGGTACCATAAACCGGTTTAACTTACCGCTGGTTTTTGCTAGTGACTACACCAGAGTTCCTACCGTTATCTATATTTGTCTTTTAACTTATTGGTGTTTTTCCTGTGTAGTTCCCTGGCAGATTGTGGCATAAACTTGTAAATTTCAGCCATTGCAGATGTTTCCTGTTATCCATTTTTCACATTACTCAATTCAAGAGTATCGTTTCTCTTCAAGTTCAACAATAAAATATGTATCTGTAATTTTGCAAAAACTTACGTTTTATGACATTTTAAATTCATCAAAATCAGAATTATGGATTAAACAACAGAACTGCGGACAGAGAGATGAACAAAAGGATTTAGACAAGCGAAAAGACGTATCACAAAAAATTGAACGAACGAGCAAATAACGTTGACTTTTGAGAAAGTGTGCTCATCATTATATGATTGTTTTAACGTACCTGATTTCCGCCTCGTTCTCGTTTCTAATACTTCAGGTTGAAAGTCAATGAAACCTCTGGGTTTTTCGATGTGAAATCTTTTACGCATTTTCATGCTATTGCAACCTTCAATTGAATTTAACTTTATATAATTGTCCATTTATTAAAGAATATATTAAATAAAAGTAAAATTATTGATGAGACAAATGATGTATGCATTGTTTTGAAAGTCTCATATTGTGACAATAATTAGCACATTGTAAGCAAATTAACACAGTTTAAATAACTGGGAACAACTGATATTTTCAAGAATTGAGATATCTGGTCCGATATTATATGGTTTTGATATAAATCATAATGGTTATTTTTATATCGGTTTAAATCTTAAAATTATTTTGATATGATCTGCATTGAAGAGATATAGTTTGTAGTTACACTATATAACTTCTGTATTTATTTATCTTTGCGAAAATAAGCATGTCTATAACATACAGATCATAATTAATTGATGATCTGACACTTAATACAAAACCCGTTACTAACTCTTAAAAACTGCTTTTTGAATTATGTACATACATTTATAGTATCAGTTTTTTTGTGTTTTGTTTTTGTTTTTTGTTTTTTTTTAATTAACCAAATTAGTTTACCAGATGCTCTTCCTTTACATTTTCTTTCTCTTGCTCTGCGTCGGATTTCGTCAGCCTAAAATAATTTGTTATTATGAATATTCCTCAAATATAGTGAAGATGGAGAGTCTTATAAAACAAAAGGTAAAGGCACATATCGGCGCAGTGTTTCCACTGGAAGTTTGTATATCATGCACGATGAAAGTAAGTAAGAACCAAACAGTCAGGCAAAGAAAGAACAATCTCTAAAGATAATGGCAACATCAGAAACACCAAGAAACAAAGATGTCACATCAGTACGGTATAGAAAAAACAGATGTCACATCAGTACGGCACAGACAAGAAACAAAGATGTCACATCAGTACGACACAGACAAGAAACAAAGATGTCACATCAGGACGGCACACAAAAGAAACAGAGATGTCACATCAGTACGGTACACACAAGAAACAAACATGTCACATCAGTACGTCACAGACAAGAAACAAACATGTCACATCAGTACGACACAGACAAGAAACAAAGATGTCACATCAGTACGGCACAAACAAGAAACAAAGATGTCACATCAGTACGGCACACACAAGAAATAAAGATGTCACATCAGTACGACACACACAAGAAACAAAGATGTCACATCAGTACGGCACACAAAAGAAACAAAGATGTCACATCAGTACGACACACACAAGAAACAAAGATGTCACATCAGGACGGCACACAAAAGAAACAGAGATGTAACATCAGTACGGTACACACAAGAAACAAACATGTCACATCAGTACGACACAGACAAGAAACAAACATGTCACATCAGTACGACACAGACAAGAAACAAACATGTCACATCAGTACGGCACACAAAAGAAACAAAGATGTCACATCAGTACGACACACACAAGCAACAAAGATGTCACATCAGTACGGCACACACAAGAAACAAAGATGTCACATCAGTACGGCACACACAAGAAACAGATGTCACATCAGTACGGCACACACAAGAAACAAAGATGTCACACCAGTACGACACACACAAGAAACAAATGTCACATCAGTACGGCACACACAAGAAACAAAGATGTCACATCAGTACGGCACACACAAGAAAC